>JABUQX010079674.1:0-20000 GCA_015478945.1 Trachelipus rathkii
AAGAGGGGATGAGAGGAGGGGGATGGGTGGGGAGGGTTTTTGATTTATATTGATTTTCTGATTTTACTGCTTTTAGGATCAGCAAGCCTTATACTTACTAATGATTTTTTATTCAAGAACTTATTTTTAATGTTATGTTTGGATATAACTATTGAATTTTGCAATTTTCGTGTAGTAATTATGATAGTTGGGTTAAGGTTATTTAAATTCTTTGTCAAATATTTATATGTGTACGTAACTTTGTTAAGCTTTAGCATATAATTCGTTCGTCATATGATAATTATACAAGGTTATGATACATTTTTTGTTAAATATTACATGTTAATGTAAAATTAACATTGATATGTTAGAGATATGCTTGAAAAAGTGTGAATAGGTTACGTTTTGTATGCTATGTTAGTCACTTAACTGTTGTTAAGTATGGAACTTTGCTAATGTTAGTTGTTTATTTGTGCGTAAGGTTATGTTAGGTTTGTCGTTGTATATTATATTTTAGTTCAGGTTATGCTATTTTAGCTTTATTAATGTGAAAACTCTGTTAATTTGCTATATTCGTTAGTCAGTATAATCGAGTACTCAATTTTAATGTTATGGTTAATCCAGAATGACACTCGAAATGTGACCTGAATCAATAGATAACAATAGATCATGGAGGGGTGGGAGGGGGGGGGAGGGGCTTGGTGGTTTTGATTTACTGATTTACTGCTTTAGGGTGTGTAAAAAGGCAAATTTTTTACCTTATAAACATAAAAAGAATAAAAATTTTATTAAAAACATATTTTTAAACAAAATAAAATCAAAATAACAAAGGTTTTGTGGCTATGCTATATAAAATATGCCCTTGAATCAATTGTCAAAGATTCAGTAGATCAATGTAGGTGGTGGGGAGGGTGGGATTGGTGTTTTGATTTTCTGATTCACTACTGCTTTAGGTGTATAAAACGCAAAATTTTTTACGTTATAGGACATGAAAATCATAAAGTTTTAGAAAAGCAAAATGTTTTAATCAAATAAAACAGAATAAATAAAAAATAAACAATACATAAATTAAATGAGACAAATTTGGAAGTATGTGAAAAAACCCAAATAGCAATTAAACAAAAATAAAGAAAAAAGGAAATTTATAACAAAATTGCAACAATATATTTTAGTTTGAAGTTTGTAAAAAGAAAACGGAGATTTTGAAAATAGAAATGTCAGTCTTCAACCTAGAAAAGAGTTATCTTTGTAAAGATACAACAGTCGTTTTCTCCTGTCCTATTTATCTTGCCTCCACATTCTCATGTGTCATGGAGGCTGTTTATCGACCACAACTCGACTGCGTTGGAATTACTTGTCGCTACGCTCACATGGTGTAGGGGCTGAGGTTACCTTTTAAAAGGGTGTTGTCAATTGGGCATTTTTTACTTCATTTTCAAGGTATTCGGGACACAGCCCATGACTAGTGGCGTAGCGACACGTGACACTGCTGTACCTTATAAGAAGGGTGTTTACCAAATATTTTCATCCTTCTACGTCAATATCCAAGTTTTGGGGCTCAGCCCCACACCAGTGGCAAATGTGTCACTTTACTCTTCTTTTATGATGGATAAATATAAAGAAGGGATGTATACAGTTTGTGGCGATCGTTCTGCGGTAATTTCCTAATTCTACGATACGAGGTTACGTCAAAGCCTATGGGTTGTCAAGTTGAGAGAGATCTATGTGGAAACTGCTACCTTACTAGCTAGGGATGCGGCTATACGATACGGACTGTGCCTGGCCTCGCGGGGCCATATACGGCGGATAATGAATATATAGTATATATATATATATATTAATATATATATATATATATATATATATATATATATACCACCAACCTAAAACCAACAAACAAAAACCCACACATACACCACATATATATAAACATAAAAAAGTAATAAAACTATACACATAATCAATCCATTAATACAACTAAAAAAAATTATAACATATTATATAATATATATTATATATATATATATAATATATATATAAAAATAATATATATATAATATATAATATATATATATATATACACAAAATAAAAAAAAATAAATAAGAAAAATATAAATATATATATATATATATATATATTATATATATACTTATATATACTATATATATATATTATATATATATATTATATATATTATACTATATATATATATATATTATATATATATATAAATACACAATAAGTATACATACACACTAAAACTATAAAAAGAAAACGATAATATACCAATAAATATTTCCACTACGTGGCACAAACGGTTAGAGCGACAGGAGTGATCATGGAAGGTACGCGAAGGTTATCGAATCCTAGGTAACCACGAACAACATTACATAGAAAGCTCTCCCCTCCTTGATAAAAGGCTTGAAAAACCGAAGATGGATGTTGAACTGAATTAATAATAATATATATATATAAATAAAAATTTAATAAATCTATACACTATATATACTACATATAATCAACATATAATACTATCTAATACTATATATTATAATATAACTAATTAAAATCCCATCATACACTGATACAATTATAATAATACATAATCATATCAATACCAAATATTTGATATTAATAAATACATCATATCTACTTCAGATATTATTATAATTTATTATATAATATTTTAATATTATTTCTTCTCACACCACAACCACAAAGCCGACGGCCAACAAAATCGTCCTCATATAACCAAGAACTATTCTCTTTATATGCCCCTCGTCGAAAAAGAAAACTCCAGGTTGCTTATCCGCGTTCATACATATATCAACCTATAATCTAAATCATATATAATATAACAATATTTAATCCAAAAAATATATATGATAAAATATATAATATATATATAATATTATTAGTAATATTATATATATAATAATATATATATAATATATTATAGTATATTTTAAATATTTAATTAGTATATATTTATAGTATCATGTAATATATATATATATTTTATATTTATTAAGTGATGGGACGATTAAATCGGTAATCGCCATCGGTGGGAATCGAGGAATCGGCTGTTTTTCAGGAATCTAATCGGAATCGGATCGGCAAAATTTTATTACCGGGATTCTTTGACCGATTTTTGGTATACATCTGAAAATAAATTTTTATGTCGATCTTTCAGTGTGAGTATTTCAAAGACCAATATTATCGAGTCCTGGCCGTATTGATTTTTAATATTCAGTTCTTCCTTTAGTTCTATTTTGAATTAAAGGGAAACTGGATTGAGCGGGACCGCATTTACGTGGAGCTGAATTAGGATTAGTGACTATCATTGTTAGGATTATTTCAGATAGCAATCAGTCATGGTGGTTGAGTATAAAACCTCATTTGCAATGTTTCGTTAGTACGAATGTTATGTAATAATGTTTTATAATTATATAGATCGTAGTGAGCAGTGAAATTTTTGCCTTGTAGGCTTGTAATATTGGAGCTATTGAATATAATGCTATCCTTCGAGTTTCACCTTTTCAGGTATCTCACACAGCATATAATATAAGTGATTGTCTTCAAAATGTTATGGAAGAAATTCAATTATTCTGCTAATAAAATCATTGCTATGTAACGGGATAACGCACCTAATAAGGCTGCCAGGAGTTACACAAGCAGGATTTCCAGGAATTACCTTGCTTTTTACACTCTTTGACACTAGTTTTCAATGATGCCATATTTTAACAAAGAGACGTGAAAAAAAAATATATTCATATGCCAACAATCGTAGTCATTTTAACCATCACCCTCAAGCTACTTGCAGTATGAGGAATATAAACTAGATTATTTACCACAGAAAGATTTATTCAGGATGTACAAACCAGATGTAATAGCCAGTATTTATGCTTTCAAAAATTTTTGAACAAAAGTCGGCTCTCATTTCATATTTTTGCGTGATCATTCAAAACCTGCAATGCTTAGAAAAGAAACGGAAAGTTCTTTTTGAAAATTGCTCAAAATATTAATAAATTTTTGTTGAACTGTACAATTTATTCAGCAACAAAGGAATCCGATGGCAATTGGCAATAATCCAAATCATGAAAGTGTTTGCAGTTTTTTTTAAAAGAGTCAGAAAGAAAGGATAATTTTTGAGGGAATTTGGGTCTACAGTATCAGCATAGTAAAAATCAGTAAAAAATAGATTCAGCATTTATTTTACTGATAAGAATCTTGTGCTTGCTACCTATCTTGATCCACGCTTTAAAACTACATTCCTTGAGGATGAATATGACAGTAAAAAAGTGGAAGATATTCTTAAGCAATGGATGTGCGAAGATATATGTTGTATAAAGGAAAGGAAAACAGTTTCCACTACTTTAAACCAATCTTCAGATTCTTCTCATTTATCAACAGAAAAGGGCGAAAAAAGTAATACTGAAGATAATAGTTTTAAAACTTCAGTCTTTGAAAGGTGTTTTTGAAATTTAAACAGAAAAAGACTTTAAAAACAGCAAAAGAAACTCATTCCCAAGAGAAAGACACATGTATTGAAAAATTGAAGATGTTATAAATATAGAAATCAGCTAATAAAAATATATGAAACTTATTAAAAATTCAGAAAGTCCCTTACAATGGTGGTCATCGAATAAAGGTACCTTTCAGCATTTGGGTGTCCTTGCTAGAAAATATTTAAGCTCGCCCCACCCTTTTCTCTGGAAGTGAAGACTCTTCAGAATTGGAGGATCAATTTATTCTCCTAAAAAAATCGGATGCACTCAGAAACGGGAAAAATGTTAATGTTTTTGAACTACAATTTAAGAGTCATGCTTTGACTACAATAATAATGATTATTTTGGTTCAAGATCTTACTTTTTAGTAAATTAAAGAGGGAATTTTTTTTAACAAGAAAAGAACAAAAATTGTTCATTTATTGTAAGATTTTTTAAATATTGCTATCTATTTTCAGTGGTGGTTTTCAATCACTCAATTCCTAACTAATTATTTCTTTAGCAAAGTTAAATATTAGCGAATTCTATAACATTAATTTATAATATTTTAAATATATAAAATAATTTTATTACTAAATTAGACATATATATATATATATATATATATTATATATATATTATATATATATATATATATAGTATATATATATAATATATATTAATATATATATCTGTCCGCCCCAGAAAGGTAGTCTTGTAGAAAACCACGACCTATTAGTGGGATCCTTTCGAGAAAAGGTCTTGGTTATCGCTGCCTAACGGATATATACGCTGGCTGTCGAGACTATCGCGGATGCCGGAAGTTTTCCCCCATTAGTAGCATAGCACACTACAATGGTACTCATTAACGTCTGAGTGGGAAGAAGCTAGAGTTATTAGAGAATAGCTCACATTCTCTTGCTCCACCGTCTCGAACCTGGGCCCTCTCGTTGCTAAGCGAGTGCCTCTAACTTAGTTGGTTGCCATATATTATAATATATATATATATATATATATATATATATATATATATATTATATATATTATATATATATATATATATATATATATATATAATATATATAATATATATAATATATATATATATATATATATATATATATATATATATATATAGTATATATATTATATATATATATAATATATATATAATATATTTCTCCATATTGTATCTGGCTGATATATTGGACCTAAGTCCGAAGAATTGGGACCTGGAATCGGAATCGGTATCGGAATCGGAACCTAAATCGGAATCCGAATCGGAATCGGCAACTTTTGACTGGTATGCGGTCTCGGAATGGCATCGGCTGGAATTTGGAATCGTCCATCACTAATATATATCTATATATATTACAGGGGCGTAACTAACGGCCCCGCAGACCCCGCGGTGCGGGGGGGCCCACGCAGGTAAAGGGGCCCATAATTTTCGAAGAGCAAGCAACGAAATTTAATAAATGAAATATGAAAAAATACATAATTTACACAATATATATATAATATATTATTATATATATATATATATTTTAATTTATATAAATATATATATTATATATTAATATATATATATATATATACTAATATATTATTGTACTATAAGATATATATATATATATATATATATATATAATATATATATATATTTATTATATATATATATATATATACTATATATATATATATATATATATATAGTTATATATATATATATAATATATATTATATAAGATGAAAAAGATGCATCTCGCCCGACTATACACGCCCTGAAAATTTGATGTTGATTTGACAAGTATAAAAAAAATATCCCAATTTTCAAACATTTTCAAACATTTTGAAATTTTTGGAAAAGGGAAAAATTGATATATAATTTTCTACTCATTCCGATCAACATCAATTTTTCAGGGCTGTATAGTCGGGCCAGATGCATCTTTTTTACTTAGATATTTTTTGTATACTCAAAGAAAATTTTTTTAAAATAAAAAAATGGTTTTTTGTAAATTTGTTCCAAGAACAAATCCAAAACTAATTTCATATACAAAAAAAATTATCTAATAAAAAATGTGCTTTCTCCCCCGACATATTGCCCTCTAAATTTATAAAGGGTTATGTCAAATGGTTGAAATTTATCGCAAATTTTTTTTTTCAAATACACAAAAAGTGGGTTTGGAAATTGGACACGCTGAGCAAAAAACTCAAAAAAATTGAATTCTCTTTGACTATTGTAGGTAATGGATCTATTTATGCATTTTCAAGTTTGAGGTTATTTCGAAAAAATTCTGGAAGGTTGATACGAAAATGTCAAAACATGGGTTTTTGGAAAATATTTGAAAATAGTTTGAATATTTTTGAAAACGAAAAACACTTGAAAACACCGTTTTAAGGGGGCAAAAAAAGCTACAGTTTTGGTGTTTATAGGGTCAAAATTGGCTGCAAAATTCCGAATTTTATGTCATTTTTAAGGGGGGTGACAAATTGGGGCGTGCTCTTAGAAATAGTTTCACCTCTCCCCTGAAGAAAAATTTGTGGGTTTTTATAATGTAACAAAGAACAGAGCCGAAAACTTTGAAAAAACAAATAATTAAGGTATAAGATAACAAAAACAAATTGGAAAAATGTAGAGGTCAAGGCTAATGATGGAGGAGCAAATTATTCGAGGAAATATTTAGAAAATTGTTCCAAATGCAGAATACATTCATTGTGCAGCTCATAATTTTTAAATTTAATTCTTAATGATTCTGAAAAAGATATAATGGCTCTTCAAAAATTTTTATGACAAACTGGAAAAAGTAAATGTGCATTTCAGTTCTAGTACAGCTCAGTGGCAGGATTAACGCTGTTCAACAAACAACGGAAATGCATCACAAAACACTAAAAATTGGGTACCAACTAGGTGGTATCATCCAAGTATGATTCCTTACTAGCAATAAAAACAATTTCAAAAATATTTCGCAATTGTTATCTCAAGTGATATTATGATAAGAAGTCAGTGAAGAAACGAGCCATGGTCTCAGGAAAGCAGTTAGAAAATTTTTGAGTTTTATTCTCTGACTTGTGTTTCAAAGTAAAATGTTGGAAAGGATCAATGTTCTCCGAAATATTCCAAAGTCCAAATACAGATCTTCAGAAAGCAACTTACCTATTAGGACAAGCAAAATCAAACTTATGTGAGCTAAGACACAAATTTGAAGATGTGGTGAGTGAAACTACGGAGTTAGCACATCATTCGAACATTGAAGCAAAAATTACTTCCAGACGTCAAATACAGATTAAAATTTTTTTTTGATGAGCTTTTATCTTATGAAAGAATTGAAGACACATTGAAAGCCTTTAGAATAAGGGTTTTCAATAAATCTCTTGATATATTAAATGAACAGATAACTATTCGTTTCATTAGCATGAACAATGTTAATGAGTTATTTTCATTTTTTGCTCCTGCAGCAATAGCAGAGCTACGAAATGAAAAGTTGCAAGAAAAGGCTACAAAACTGGTAGAAAAATACGATTTAGATTTATTTTTCGATTTATGAACAATTAATCACCTTCAAAGCATTAATGACTACAGAAGTGAAAATGAAAAATATGGTAACTATTAAAGATTTAGCAAACTTTTTATTCGTAGAAAACATCTGCTTAGCAAGTAGCTTACCAGACTTGTGTACAGCAGTTCAGTTGTATTTGACGTTACCAGTAACATCTGCAACAGCTGAAAGGTCGTTTTCAAAGCTCAAGTTAATAAAACTTTTTTTAAGGAACAATATGACACAAACAAGGCTAAGTGCATTGGCTTTATTAAGCATTGAAAATGAAACATGTCGTACTCTTGATCTGAAAGAAGTGATTAATAAATTCATGGCAATGAGCCAAAAACGTTTTGATAAACTATAAAGCATTCATCCTTTCGAATATTTTTGACAAGCCGAGAACAGATATTCACGAATTTTGGTAAGTTAAAATTCTTATTCTATAATTTCTTGTTTTATATATATATATTTATATATATATATTATTTTATATTATATATATTATATATTATATATATATATATTATATTATATATAATATATATATATATATATATATATATTATATATATATATATATACTAATATATATATAATATATATAATATATATATATTATATATATATATCTATAATAATTCAAATTAACTAGATTGATACTTATTTTTTTTTCAGGGGAGGGGGAAATTAGATATTTAAGTAAATAATAGTAAATAATCACTTTGGAAGCAGAATGTAAAAAGATGTTTTTGAGAATTTGATTAAATTTTTGTACAAAAAAGTGAAAAGTCTTTAATACATGTTTTTTCCTTTTTAAAGAACATTTATACTCATTTTTACATACTCTTTCCAAAAATGTCATTACTTTTTATGCAAATATCTAATTTCTCCAATAAAAAGGAGTTACTAATCTGATAAATAGTAATATAATTATATATATATATATTATATATTTATTATAATATATACTTTATATATATATAATATATATATATTTCTATATATATATATATATGTATATATATATAATATATATATATATATATATATTATATATATATATATAATATTATTATATATATATATATACTGGTCCAAGGGGGGCCCTTTCCGCACTTTGCGGGGGGGCCTCTGCTCTTAGTTTAGCCACTGTATATAATATAATACATTATAATATATATATATTTATAATATATATATTATATAATATATATATATATATATATATATAGTATATATATATATATATAATATATATATATATTATATATATATACTATATATACGCAGAGAAATCTCGCTGAGCTGTCACTTACACTATACACTGCTAACTACTACTACTCACTACTACTATACTAATATAATAATAATAAAATAATAATAATATAATAATATAATAATAATAATAAATTAATAATAAAAAAAATAATAATAATAATATAATAATAAAATTTTTTATTATTAATATTATTAATTATTATTAATTATTATTATTATTATTATTATTATTATTTTATTTATTATTATTATCTATTATTATTATTATTATTACAATTGACATCAGTCATCTTTGAAACCGTTAACCATTTGCTGGTTATAGTAAAGTGTTATAACTACTATTTTTAATACTTTCTAACCATCTTTTAAATGAGCATTTTAAATTACTTTTATATTGTTTTGTGACACCAGATAGAAACGAGGATGTCATTCACAAAATAAATGAAAAATTATATTTTTTTCATCTCATCTCCGAAAAAAAAGCTGCCAAAGTTTCTTAATTTCACACAAAACTTTAATTTTTATTTTGTCAGAACTTTTGTAAAATAAAAAATAAAATCTAAAAGTAAATGACCAGGAAAAAAAACAAATTGATGAAAAAGCCTAAGAAGTTAATTGCATTTACCACTGCTTCTCTTTCATTAATGAAAGCAGTTAAGAGAAACAAATTCCCATTTGCTCGAAGTCAACAAAGGAATCTAAATTCGGTGAAAAGTCCATAAAGTCTTTCAAAAGTGAACAATTGGCAAGACATTTTCAAAATGTATTTCGAATGAATGAGGCAATAAACACATTTTATTGCTCTTTTATCATTCTACTAAATTAAATTTTTTACCAACAAGTATCTTACAACTGTCTTTACACTAATATTCATTTATATATTATATTATATATATATAGTATATTATATATATATATATATATATATATATATAGTATAATATATATAATATATATATATATACTATATAATATAATATATATATATATATATAGAATATATATAAATATATGAGATATATATATATATATAATATATATATATATATATATATATATATATATAATATATATATATATATATATATATATATATATATATATATAATTATATATATATATATATAGAATGTTTAATATATATATAATATTATTATAGTATATATATTATATATATATAATATATATATATATAGATAATATATATATTATATATAGTGGATATATATATAATATAATATATATAATAATATATATATACATAATATATATATATATATATATATAGATATATATATATATATATATTATATATTATAATATATTATATATATATATATATATATATATATATAATAATAATATTATATATAAATATATATATATATATTCATGCGCATGTAAATGTCTTATATGGGGAGTCCATGCCATCTCCAGAAAGCCAGCAAAGCCCTCGCACTAACGAAGCCACGGGTTTCCCTAAGGTGATCTGGTATTTGTCTTCTGTAGGGTGTGGGATGGGCACCTTAGAGTAGGTGGTCATACAGTTTCAGGCTTTGATAGAGTGGGATTGGAGTATGTTTGAGGTTGGATTCTATGTTTATATTTCTTGAAGGTCGGGTGATTGCCCGATCTCAATCTGGAAAGGGAGATCTGTTTGTCTTTTGTGGGCGAGGGTGCTTTATGAAGGGGATATTCGGGAGGGGGGGGGGTTAGTTTAATTGAAGGCTATTTTGGGGAACGGTTGTCGAGTATCGTTGTGTGGAAATGGTATGAATATGTTTTGATAGAGTGGTTGTTATTAGAGGAGGGGCATGTCTAAAAGAGTTCCCCATAATAGGGGAGCTGCATAGAGGAGGAGATTTTAAGGCGAATGTAGTGTGTGTTCTTGAAAGGTAGTGATGACAGGGTGGTGAGAGGGTCAAGAGGTCCTGGCGTAAATTGGGGTTCCTATTATATCAAAGTGACTAGAATTGCGTAAGGAGTTTGTTTCTTCATGCAGTTGCTGAATAGGGTGGTTTTCAGCAACCAGTTATTGAACGCAGGGCGGTGTTTTGTATTCTTTGTAGTTTATTTCTAATTAGTAGGGAGGTTAGTTGATACCAGACTGTGATCCATTAGTGAATTGATAGTTCTTGCGAATTGCTTGAATGTTGTTGACAGTGTAGTTGTTTCATTGCTGAAATTGTGTTGGGATAAGGTTTCGGAGGACCATTTAATTTCCTTTTGGCCGTACTTACTGATGTTTTGAATCGTGTGGATGTAAAATGTTGAATGCTGGGTGTCGAAGTGATCTGGAGTATTTGGGTGTTTTGTTTAGCAAATGAATTGATTGGAGTTTATTTAGGCGTTACTTGTGGGTGGAGCTGATTGATTTTGGTGTTCTATCAGTGGTGATCAAGTCTAATAAAATGAGTTCTCCTGCAGGGCTTACATTCTTGGATGATAACCAAGCTTCTAGCGTGATTGAAGTGAGTCTGAGTGAGGAATTGTTAGGCAGTGAGGTACTGAAGGTTCTGATATGGTTAAAGTTAGCGGTTGGTGTAGGTTATTATTATAATCGAAGTTGAGAGTTTGGGGGGTAGGGATATCGGCTGTAAATTGGTTGAAATAGAAATGGGGACAAGATGGCACCCTGAGGGACTCTATTTCTAATACCTTTTACCTTAGTAATAACAAGGGTATATCGTCAAAGTGAAAATATCGGTAAAAAATATCGATATTTTTGGATATCATACGGTACTCCGATTATTTGCACTTTGTTTCCTGAGTATTTTTGGCACCCCTTCCGAAGAGGGAGCTTGCGCCAAGACGGTTTGCCAGCAACCGTGCGTACGTGTCCCCCCTTAGTTTGACCCCCCCATTTTGTGGTTTAAACCCCTTTCGATGTGGATCGATACGATATTGTTTCGATTATTTTGAACTTTCTTTAAAAGGTTCGTGAGGAATTTAAGGGGATTAAATTCGAACTCATGCAGTACCTGGCCGTAGGTACCTGTCCATAACTTGAGCTGCATGTAGGTATCTGTCCAAACTTGAGCTTATGTGTGTATTTGCCGTAATTAAGCGCGACGTTCCACACACACACATACACAACATAGACACATACACATACACACACACACTAGACCACTGATACACGCACATACACCCACCCTTAGACACTTACACTCGCCCTAGGACACTTAACGACCACCCATAACACTTTACAACTTACCCCATAACACTCACTCACCCATAGGACAATTCCCTTCACACACACACAGCCACGGCACCACACCACACCTTACCCTTGGCATCGATTATTGATGCCGAAATTCCTTCGATATTGTAAATGCCTCAGATTTGATGCTTGGGCTTTGATGTGCTCAACTTTGATGGCCAACTTTGGATAGCTCAACTTTGAATGGCTTCAACTTTGATGGCTCAGCGTATTTAATATATATATATATATATATATTATATATATATTATATATATATATATATATATATATATATATATATATATAATATATAATATGAATATATATATATATAATATATATATATATAATATAATATATAATATATATATATATATAAATATATATATATATATATTATATATATATATATATATAATATATATATATATATATATATATATATATATATATTATATATATATATAATATAATATAATATATATATTATATAATATATATATATATATATATATATATCCTAGGACGGTCTATTAAGATCCCTAGGAGTGTCAGATGAGTGCCAGATGAATACGCACATTGTTGCCCCAATCTGAGTGCCAGAGAAATGTCACTTTAGTACCAACTGAGTGCCAAACTGAGTGCCAGATAGTGTTAGTGAGTGTCAACTGGAGTGCCACATAAGTTGCCAACTGAGTGCCATGTATAGTGCCCACTTTTTTCAAGTCCTTTTCTAGCCTCCCCTGAGCATAGAATAGCCCTAATTGGTGTCTACCCCTAGGTTATAAGGTATGAGGATATCGATTGGTGTATATTATTAGTTGCTAGGATTCTCCTACTAATTGAGTGGCATTTCTCGCATTTGTTCTAACTTTACCATGCCCTACATCATAGAACACGCTAATATGGATGTCTTCACCTAGATCATTAAAGCGGGCCCACCAAGACCAGCATTGCCCTCCGCGCCGAAGGCAGACGAAACCCGCACCCAGCAGGTGTCCCAGCGCGGAAACCGCCGGGGGCGCCGCAGGCGGCAATTATTACCGCGAAACCTCCGCGTGAGCCCGTAGGCGCAATATTACTGCTAACCGCCGTGTGCGCCCGCAGGCGCAATATTACCGCGCGAACGATAAAATGATTCCCTAGTTCTGATATCAATACATCAACTATTCCAAAAAGAATTGTATTTCAATGTACAATGACTACTTCATTTTTATTTCATACAACATCTTTTTATTAAAAAAAACATATTACTTTACAACCTTGAAGCAGGTGTAAAACAAAAATCATAGCGCAAATTGCGTAGCCAACAGAGCGATTATAAGGCTTGTTTACTGCTTTACTGCTTTACTTGCTTACTGCTTTACATCATATATTTATTAACATTATGTTATTTTTGTTTAAATACTTTTTTATGATAAATTGTTAAAAAATTGTAAATGTAAGAAGAAAAACCAAAGTGGTCTGTTATATAAGCATGTTCTTTACTAAAAATTGGCACGAATTTTATAAAAAAATATACTTTACAGAACCTTAAAGCAGTAAAACAGTAAAGTAGTAACGCTGTTGCCTAGCAACAAAGGGATTAAGTAGGGATTAGTAGGGATTAGTAGGGATTAGTAGCGTCTTCTTTACTGCTCTTACTGCTTTACATGCTTTTACTGCTTGTACTGTTTTACTGCTTACATATATGATTATTAACTTATTTTTATTATTATTATTATTATTATTTGATTATTATTATTATATTATTTATATTTTATTATTGATTATTATTTTATTATTTTATTATTATTATTATTATCTAGTATTATTATTTATTATTATTTTATTATTATTATTGATTATTATTATTTTATTATTATTATTATTATTTTATTATTATTATTATTGATTATTATTATTATTATATTATTATTAATTTATTATTATTATTTTATTATTATTATTTTTATTATTATATTATTATATTATTATTATTATATTATTAATTATTATTATATTATTATTATTTATTATTATTATTATATTATTATTTTATTATTTATCATTATTATCATTATCATTATTATTATTTTATGCTTATTATTATTATATTATTATATTATTATTTTATTATTAGTTATTTATTATTATTATCATCATCATCAATCATCATGATTATTATTATTTATTTTATTATATATTATATTTTTATTATTATTTATTAATAT
The DNA here is from genome assembly GCA_015478945.1 of Trachelipus rathkii. NCBI lineage: Eukaryota > Metazoa > Arthropoda > Malacostraca > Isopoda > Trachelipodidae > Trachelipus > Trachelipus rathkii. The sequence continues at coordinate 14,703 of JABUQX010079674.1, forward strand.
TATTATTATTATTATTTTTATTATTATTATTATTATTATTATTATTATTTTATTATTTATTTATTATTATTATTATTATTATTATTATTATATATTATTATTATTATTATTATTATACCTCCAGTCATTTACTTCATGCCTATTATTATACACACACACACCACACACACCACACACACACACACCACCCAACCACACACACACACCACACACACACACACACACACACGCCACTTAAACTTCATATATATATATATAATATAATTAACATGATGGTTTATTTTATATTTTTTATTTTGCTTTAATACTTTTTATTTATAAAATATTTAAAAATTGTAATGTAAGAAGAAAACCACAGAGTGTCTGTTATTTAAAAAATACTAAAATTGTACGAAATTTTATTAAAAAAACATATACTTTACAACCTTAAGCAGTAAAACAGTAAATCAATAGCGCATTTACCTAGCAACAAAGGGATTAGTAGGCCTTGTTTTACTGCTTTTTGCTTTACTGCTTTACTGCTTTACCTCCTTACATCATATTTTAATATATAATGAGACATTTTATGTTTTTTATTGTTTTTTAATTATTCATTTACATTTATATTATTCACCCACTCGTTGAACTAAAGTATGGTTTGAAAGTTGTTTAAAACTAACGCGATTTGTTTTATTATTATTTATTATTATTATTATTTATATATTATTATTATTTATTATTATTATTATATTATTATTATTATTATATATTATTATATATTATTATTAATTTATTATTATTATTATTATTATTATATTATTATCTATTATTATTATTATTATTATATTATATATAAACCTCCCAGTCATTTTACTTCATTGACGATTATTATCATATATGTACATTGACAATATTTAACACCGAAACACACACCACACCACTCACCACACACACACACACACACCACACCACACCACACGCCACTCTCTCTCACACCACACACACTCACACAAACACCCGGTTCATTAAAATATACACTGTTTAAAACATATCAAATAAGTTCTTTTGTATGAACATAACATATATGTATTAAAAACATCTTTTTCACTGTTTAAAACATATCAAATAGTTCTTTGTATGAACATAAACATATAATTTATTAAATTATTTTATGTTTTAATTAAAACACGTACATTTATATAAAAACTCACTTCATTTATAAACTAAAAATTTTCAAAGAGTCTTAAAACTTCGTATAATTTACAAAATTATTCTTTGAACAAAGAATTTATTATTATTAACTGATACTTTTTGTTATAAATTTTATAAGTATCAAGTTTTAAATAATTTTTACTAAATTTTATGAAAAAATTTTATTAAAAAACAGATATTTTACGTACCCTAGAGCCAAGTAAATCAGTATAAATCAGTAAAAAGACCCTAGCAGACCTCTACACCAAGCATATACCACGTTTTGTTGCCATTGACTTACTGCTTACATTCATCTTTAGCCATGTAAAAAGTATAAAAAGAGCAAAATAAGTTCTTCTCTGTTAACATAACATGTATTTTATTTAAAATCATTCTAGGATTTTATTTAAAAATAACAATTGTTTCACTTGACAATATTATTCATCAATGCTTAAACAAAAATATTTCAAAGTTTTTTAAATAATTCGGATTTGCTAATTATTATTATTATTATTTTATTATTATTAGTATTATTTGATTATATTATTTTATTATTATTATTTATTTATTATTATTATATAATTATTATTAATCTACGTACATTGACAATCCAACACGAAAAACACACAGCAACGTCGCACTCCTACAGATACGAAACTGATCTCTTTCTGTAAAATGTGTTGAAATAACTGTACTTTTAAGCCTAATTGGCCCAGGTCAGATAGTAATTCCAGTATTAGACAAGAATCGAGAAAATGTTATTTAATTTTTATAAAATATATTGCAAACTAAAACATGCTGGATCGGTAAGATTCCTTTGAAACAGGTCTAAGAAAGGAAATGCTTTCCCTTTCTTTCGTGTGAGTGGTCGGTCATAATCCTTACCTTAATATGACCTGGCGCAGGTGTTTGGTCGAGAATTATTTTATCGGCTTTTGAAAATAAGGTATGTAAAAAACATGTTTTTTCATATCCTGAGCCGTACTGTGATTGGATGAAAATTAACTTATTTCTTTAAACTTGTATTTGAGCAGGTGTGTTTTTATCGTTTAGACCCAAAAACTCATTTTTAAAATCATAGTCGTTTTGGTTGTTAAGAGCGTACAAGTTCTCTATTTGTATTAAAAGTTTCTATTTCACTATGTATATCATATTTATATAAATACTTACATTGAGGAATAATTATTGATTTGGAAAATATTTGTTTGGCTAGGTTTTAAAATTTCGAGATATTGTAGGATCTAGCGAATGCTACTCAAACTGCTGATTCTATGAGCACTGGAACCAGACTGAGCGTCTGAATGGATATTCATTTCATATAAAATACCAATATGGATCTATTAGGTGCTGTCTAATTACAGACACATGAAGCTAATAGCTGAATTCACCAGAATATAGAATAATTTAATTCGCTAGGATTTTTATAGTAGATCACGTGAAGCCAAACGCAAGAGCGCCCGCAAGCGCGACCCGGTGTGGACCGACGCCATGAACCCGCCGGCTAATTACTAACGCGGTCGCAAAAATATGGAGCGCTGTATTTCAAACTGGATAGGGCATAACATCGTAGAGGATGAATATCCATTGACACAGTCCCAAACAGTATGTATTAATATTAATTGTGTGTACTGGTTCAAGTGTATTTACGTACCTTATAACATGTATCAAGTGCGGTGAGCTTAATTTTAAAAATCTGGTATATCTGTGCTTATTACAAATCAGGTGAGATATTGTCAATGGTTACCGAAGGCATACAACAGGTGATATAGAAGAGGCTATGAACTTACATACGCGAAATATAATTTGGATAGTGAATAATTATGATTTCTATTACTGGAGTCTATACAGAGAAATGTACGGATTGGCATGGAGGGGAAGTTGATTTTTGCATGTACACGCATGGTATTTTTAAACTGAATATAGTAATGATGTAATAAATGTTTTTTAGAATAAAATCAACTTTTTCATAACATACATAGAGAAGATTTAATATATATATATTATTATATATATATATTATTTATATATATATATATATATATATATATATATATAATATAATATATATATATATAATATATAATATATATATATATATATATATATATATATATATATAGATAATATAATATATATATTATATATATTATATATATATATATAATAATATATTATATATAGATATATATATAAACATATTATATATATATATATATATATATTATATTTATTATATATATATATAATATAAAAAATGTTTGGTAAAATAGGAGTTGTATCAGTAAAACCATGTGACGCTAAAAGCATTTAAAACAGGTAAAGCCGAGGCCTATATATCATAGTGAACGAGATAGCTCTATCAGGGCTAATTGCTCTATTACCTTATTGAGTTACAGCTTTAGTATCGATAAATTCGTGTTTTATAAACCCTAATCCTGTAAATCCGTAAACATAGCCTTAAAAAAATAGGGGTATTGGGACAAACTTCTATACATTAACTCTACGTCCTATGTAGTTGCAGCTTTAGGCATATAAAACTTGTTTTACAATCCTTAAAGTAATAAGATCTTGAAGCATAATTCACAAAGAGGATTATTGGCCGGTGTTACTTTTGACTTATTTGTTCTATTTCCTTAAGGAATTATATTTAGGTTATACAAAACAAACTTTGCCTTCTTACAAAAAACAGAATGTTCTTTCGAAAACTAAATGTTTCAAGAAACTTTACCAGTGAAAAGGTATTCTATAAATAAAATTTAAAATGTTTAAGTAGAAAAAATGATTCGACTCATAATATAGAAAAATGGTATATTGAAAAATTACAAAATGATGTAATGAAAATTTACAACGGCATATCATAAAGAAAAATATTTTCGCGACCGCGTAGTAATATTTACGCGGCGGGTTCATGCGTCGGTTCCGCACCGGGGCACGCTTGCGGGCGCTCTCTCGTTTGGGCTTCACGGGATCTTCTAATAAATCTATGTGACATATTTATTATGCGTATTCTAGTGGAAAATTCAACTAATTAGCTGATGATGTCTTTGTAATTAGACAGCCACCTAATAGATCCATATTGGATTTTATATGAAAATAATTTAAAATTTCAGACGCTCAGTCTTGTTCCAGTGCTCATAGAATCAGCAGTTTGAGTAGCATTCGCTAGATCCTACAATATCTCGAAATTGGTTAAAACCTAGCCAAAACAATATTTTCCCAACGCAATAATTATTCCTCAATGTTAGGTAGTTATTATAAATATGATATACACAGTAAAGGAAAATAGAACACTTTTTAATCGGAACACAACCTCCTAATGCTTTTAACAACCAAAAACGACTATTGATTTTTAAAAATGAGTTTGGGTCTAAACGATAATAAAACACACCTTGCTCAAATATAAGTTTAAAAAACTAAGTTAATTTTCATCCAAATCACAGGTGAGGCTCAGGATATGAAAAAAAACATGTTTTTACATTACCTTAATCCCAAAAAAAGCGATAAAATAAATCTCGACCAATCACATGCGCGGTCATATAGAGCTAGAAGTTACTACGACACCACCTCCGACATTGAAAAGGAAAGCAGTTCCTTCTTTACCTGTTTTAAAAGGATCTTACCGATCCAGCATTGTTTCAGTTTGAAATATATTTATAGAATATAACATTATTCCGATTTCTTGTCTATTACTGGAATTACCTTGACCTGCGTAGTGAGGGCTTAAAGTAGTTATTTCAACACAGTTTACAGAAAAAAGATCAGTTTCGTATCTGTAAGGAGGGCGGTGTGTGTGTGTTTCGTGTTGGATTGTCCAATGTACGTAGATAATAATAATATAATAATAATATAATAATATAAAATAATAATAATAATAATAATAATAATAATTAATAATAAATAATAATAATAATAATAATAAAGCAAATCCGAATTATTAAAAAAACTTTGAAAATTATTTTTGTTTAACGTTGAATGAATAAGTATAAAATGTAAGTGAATAATTGTTATATTTAAATAAAAACCTAGAATGATTTTAATAAAAATACATGTTATGTTAAACAGAGAAGAACTTATTTTTGTTCTTTTTTATATATATATATAGCTAAAGTTGATGTAAAGCAGTAAGTC
>JABUQX010079674.1:22500-25211 GCA_015478945.1 Trachelipus rathkii
TAAAGCAGTAAAGCAGTAAAACAGTAAAACAAAGACCTACTAGTCCCTACTAATCCCTACTAATCCTTTTGTTGCTAGGCAACAGCGTTATTGATTTACTGTTTTACTGCTTTAAGGTTCTGTAAAAGTATATGGTTTTTAATAAAATTCGTAAAAATTTTAGTAAAAATAAAATGATCCTTATAACCAGGACACTCTGGGTATTTTCTTCTTACATTAAAATTTTTAAAAATTATAAATAAAAAAGTTTATAAAAAACAAAAATAAAAAATATAAAAGAAAACATAATGTTAATAAATATATGACGTAAAGCAGTAAAGCAGTAGAGCAGTAAAGCAGTAAAACAAAGCCTTACTAATCCCTTTGTTGCTAGGCAATTGCGCTATTGATTTACTGTTTTACTGCTTTAATGTCTGTAAAGTATATGTTTTAATAAAAAATGTATTTTGATGATATAACAATGGATGACTCACAGTATATTTGAAAAGAAATTCTTATGAATACTTTGCATTGATATCACAACTATGAAATATTTATCGGTTCGCGCGCGGTAAAAATATTGCGTCTGTCAACGGGCGCACGTGGCGGTTACGCGGTAATATTGTGCCTGCGGGCACACGCGGTAATATTGCGCCTACGGGCGCACGTGGCGGTTTCGTCGCTGGGCACACTTTCGGGTGCGGGTTCGTCGCCTTCGCGGAGGGCGCTGCTGTGCCCTGGTGGCCCGCTTATGATCTAGGTGGAAGACATCAATATTAGCGGCTGTCTATGAATGTAGGGCAAAGTATGTTAGAAAAGACTAGGGGAAAATGCTAACTTCATAGGTAGGAAGATCCCAGCAAAACTTATAATATAAAAACCAATCGATCTCTACCTTATAACCTTGGGGTAGACACCAATATTAGGGCTATTCTATGGTCAAGGGAGGCTAGAACAAGGACCTAATTAAACAAAGTGTGCACTATATGGCACTCAGTTGTCACTATGTGGCACTCCGTTGAAACTCACTAGCACTATCTGGCACTCAGTTGGTACTATGTGACACTCATCTGGCACTCTGGCACTCATGTGGCATTCATCTGGCACTCATCTGACACTCCTAGGGATCTCATAGGACACGTATCTAGGGCATATATATATATATATATAATATATATATTAATATAATATATATATATTATATATATATAATATATATATATAATATATATATATAATATATATATATGCTGAGCCATCAAAGTTGAGCTATCAAAGTTGAGCCATCAAAGTTGAGCCATCAAAGTTGAGCTATCATAAGGTTGAGCCATTCAAAGATTGAAGCCACCATCAAAGCTGAGCATCAAAGTGAGGCATTAAATTTCGAAGGGAAATAATCGGATCAATAAAATAATCGATGCCAAGGTAGGTGTGTGTGCGTGTTGCGTGTTGTGTGTAAGTTTAAGTGTCTATGGGTGAGTAAAGTGTCTAGGTGGGTGAGTGTAAGTGTCTTAGGGTGGTCGTAAGTGTCTATGGGCGAGTGAAGGTCAAGGGTGGTATGTGCGTGTGATAAGTGTCATAGTGTGTGTGTGTGTGTATGTATGTGTATGTGTCTATGTATGTGTATGTGTGTGTGTGTGTGTGAACTCCGCGTAGTAATTACAGGGCAAATACATAAGAACTCAATAGACAGATACCTACATGGAGCTCAATTCATGACCATAAGTAACGGGCAGGTACCTGCATGAGTTCAATTTAACCCACTTAGATACTACTCACGAACCTTTATGAAAGTTCAAAATAATCGAAACAAATATCGTATCGATACCAAAATAATCGATACCAAACATCGAAAGGGGGTCAAAACCCACAAAAGGGGGAAGGGTCAAAACTTAAAGCGGGGACACGTGACGACGGTTGCTACGCACCGTCTGGCGCGCACCCCTTCTTACGAAGGGGTGCCAAAAATACCCTCAGGAAACAACGTGCCAAATAATCGATACAGTATCGATATCCAAAAATATCGATATTTTTATCGATATTTGGGCCACCGATATAGCCTTGTTACTACTAGATATATGCTGGTATTTTGGTTGAAAGAGTGAGTCGATCCCTGAGGGACTGATTGACGAAGGACAAGGTGCATTTAGAACTGATAGAGGATATATATATATATATATATTAATATATATATAATATATAATATATATATATATATATAAATATTATAATATATAATATATATATATATATATTATCATATATATACATATATATTACATACTTATATATATAAATATACTATCATACTACTATATAATGAAGCTGGATTGAAAAACATACAAAAGTTGTAGTGCAGATTTGAAACAACTTTATTTTGGTGCTCACTTCAGATACAAACTGAAATGTGTTAAAAGTAAGTTCTTCAAGATTTGTTTTCATACCCCAACTTTACCTTGAATCTTTTTATTTAAAAACAAAAAATATATATAGCCAGATATACAGTATAGCTTAAATATCCTTACATTCTTACATGCTAAACAACCTGCATAGTACAAAATCTCATAGAAAAATCAGATTTTGTCTGTACTGAAGGTATTTCGATTCGAAATGTTTGGTTTGTAGTATTGCACCATGTCGAGAAGTATGACCAACTGACACCTACTAGAAAACAGCGAAACACTTTGACAGTCTTCCAACTCAGCGGAATGACACGGATATCTCTCTCTTGG
>JABUQX010079675.1:0-27500 GCA_015478945.1 Trachelipus rathkii
TGGACGTGAGCCGGCCCGAGTTCGCGGTCGCCATGAAGCCTAGGGTGGATTTACTGGGTCAGCAGTTGATGAGATTAGATGGTACCAGAGGGGGCAGTAAGATAAGTCTGGGACTTCTTTTCGAACTTCTGATCAAATACTCTGCCTAACAAGTTATTCTTTTTCGGATTCTTGTAGCGCACCTGTTTACTGCCAGTCTTGGTGAAGAAGATGGTAGGATAAGGAAAGAATAGAAAGAATATATTATATAATTAATAATTATCCTTCTTCCGAATATACTATATTAATAAAATATTTTAATGTTATATAGTAACTGTATATATATATAATCATATATATCATATATTATATTAGTATTATTATATGATATAACGATATGTATGTAATAGAGAGGAATTATGTGCATATAGTAATATATCATATATTATTTATATCTTTAATATATATATATATTAGTATAATATTATATATATTTTCCCCTCTTCTTCCTTATTCATTCACTTTTCTCCTCAAGAACTGGCGGGTAAGCAGTGCGTAACCTGCCTCGAAAATCTGAAAAAAGAGTACAGAGAATAATTGACAAAAGTGCAAAATGAGAGCTCAGCTTACGCCCCTTCTGTCATCATTTATTAGTAAGAACTCGTAGCAGTCAAGAAAATCCTCCTTAGAGCTTCCAGGAGACCGCGAGATTACTTCATCTATGGTACAATACTCTTATCAGGGTAGGGTTCATTCCCTGGCCGGAGGTGGCCAACACCATTACCTATCCACAAACCCGCATTCTCTCTATCATGCCATTGCTTCGTCCTTCCTCTGCCAACTCCGTCGCCAGGAGTGCGACATCTTTTACTGACTCACATCCAACTTTTTCTTTCGGTCCCTAGCCGTCGGTTACCCAACACAGTCACCATAGAGAGCCCCTAACCAACCGACTGATCATTCATACCTTCCACATAACATACCATAGAGAGCGCGAGTTTCCTCTCGACCTCTTTCTGTCACCACGTATGCAACATACTCATCGTAATGAACGTTCATTGGTCTTCATATTTTATCAGTTGTCTTTCTCCCACTTAGCAGACGCTAAGATTTATATGATAGTCTATATTAGTAATATTAATATTATAAGATAATATGTATATACATATTATATTATCTATTTAGTATACTATAATAATATCTATATATTACTATATATTATAGAATAGTTAGCTAATGGATTGTTAATGTATATAGATAATAATATTTATATTATTGTTATATATAATGTTATATATAATTCAGTAATAGTTTTGAGGTCTCAGGGTACGCAATGACCGCCCACCAGGCTGACAAGTGAAGTCGGTCCCGCGGCACCTGGGCTGATAATCAGCAGCAGATTGGGAGGGCCTGTCATATCTATACATGCATATTCACAATAAAAAAAAGAAAGGTTTGATTGGTGAAATGAATATTCAGAATTCAGATCAATAAATATAAAAAATAAATATTTTAATCTTGTATTGTTAATAGATCTTAAGAGATTAATACAATTCAAAATTCTATAGGTATGACGTTGAAGATCAGAACTAGTGTTACTCGCTGAGTGGTGAAGAGTTCAGATAAGATATGGGATATATCCCATAAAAGACTATAAATATGGGATATAACCCATAAAAGACTATAGTCTTTATGGGTTACCAGCATGGGAAAAATCTAATGAAGTATATGCATGAATCGAATTGCGGGTGTGGCGAAGGCAATAATTTGCAATGGGTAGGAGGTCTCGTGACAAATATAGTGACTGTGGAGTGATACTTAGTGTGCCAAGTACGAGCCGTGCAAATAAACCTCCGATGACATAGGCTTCGTCTGATGGGGAGGAAGCTCATCACCGATGTTCGGCTTATGTTTTAGAGTTCCTTCCGCCGATCGACTCGTCAGCACTCTTGCTGCAACAGATCGCAGCCCCGTCGGCGGCAGGAATAGATAAATTCAGTTGTATGGGAAGAGGCGCCTTTGTCGATATGGCTATTCCGGAGTGTACCTATTGGAATCAATTCTCGTAGATAGAAGGCATGGATCGGCCATTTTGGACACCTCTCTGTCAGCTTGATTTCATTGCCAGTTACAACTATCCGTGAGAGGGGGTCCAACATAAATTATTTGTTTTCTACGGGAGGGAGAAGTCGAGAGAGCGAGGCTTGATAACCAATGTGTTTAACAGGGGTTTTTAAGCGTTTGTAGCGCTCTCGAAATGTGAATACACACTATGGAAATGGTTAAGGATTTAAATTCGAGAATAGGGCATCATTATAGTCGGTTAAGTCTTGCTGTACAATTGAAAAGCTAAGGGGGAAGGAGGTATGGGAGGGTTGCGGTCAGGTAAAGGACGAATGTAGCGTCGCCCGACATGTCACCTGTTTAGTGAGCCGTCAGTAACACTGGAGTATATTCATGCCGTGAAACAGTGGCGGCATGCGACACGGGATGAGCTTTTGAACAGGGCGAGGCAGGTTGCTTGAGAGGAGAGAGAAGCGCCGAGAGCAAAAAGTGGTAGAGAGGGATAGCCAAGGTGGTTGTACCCTTCGATCAAAATAGAAAGGCAGACACTCTTTTGAAAAGGATGTTGAGAGAAATTTAACATAGTATCGACATCTCTATAGCATAGTGCCAGTATATAAGGATTCTGAGGTACCTCTGCAGAATCGGTCTGTCAAGCACGACCGGTATAATTGGGGTTTGAAAACGAGGAAGATAAATCTACTATAGAGTAGCTATGCACTCACAGATTGCACTTCGAGCGCCTGGAGGAGAGCGAGTACGATACGGGTCGCTATACGTAGTTGCGCTCGCACCTAATCAGGTGTAGTAGTGTTATGGAGCCTGACGATGGATACTGTCACATGCGTGTAAGGGCCAAAATGCCAGTTTTTCGATCCGGATTAGGCTATAAAGACGTAAAGGGAATTTGCGTATCAGCACCTCAAGAGTTTTTGAGCATGGCGAGATGGCGTACAGCGTCAACGGGTGCGAGTGACAGTTGGGTATTAGCTGTTTAAATATGCCGTTGCATATCTTTAAGTGGTCAATGACTAAGGAGAGCCCCTAACGATTTGACCATGTGAGTCAGGAAATGGGTCTGAACATATAAGGTTAGGTTCGCTGGAAGATAGGTAAAGGCAAGTGTCTTTACGATCCTTCTATTTTCTTAAAGAGCCACTGCTGAGTAATTGTGGGAGAAAAATTGAGCATGGAGCTATCCACATGATTTGAAATAATTATTCCCAATAGCTAGTATGAATTGAGGAATTCGAGAAAGGGTCGCTATGCACCGAGGCTATGTAAATATGCTAAGATCATCGAGACATATAGAGAAAATTGAAGCAGTCCGCTGAATAGCGGTACAATACTGATTGAATTCCGAGAGCAAATAGGTAGTACACTTAACTACCCTAGCTGCGGAACGCCTTCATCAAGTCACAAGTGGCGTTCAGAATAGAGAGCACCGAACTTGCATGGAACTGTTTGACAAAAGACATTTAATGAAAGCAGGAGATTGTCCGCGAAAAAACCGAGCCGAATGAGTTTATAAGGAGGCATCCCAGTTCTCACGTTGGTCGTAAGCTTTTTTTCAAGCGTCAGACAGAGCGCCGAAGAACCACTGCCCACGCATTGAGAAGGCTTCCCGGATGTGCAAGGTCAGTTTTTTAACAAGGGGTTCCGCGTCGACGATTATGCGGAAAGCCCAAACTGGAAGTTGAACAAAGCTTGGTGCGCTCTCCAGAAAATGATGGGGAGAATATGCGCCTTGAATCGCCATTTGCTAGTTCTACACATGTATTGACAGGTATGGGGTCAGTGAATTGGGTCTTGGTTATTACCGCCAGCGGATCTTTCCCGGTTGGTGGATAAAGAATTACAATACCTGTCGTCCACATAGATTGGAAAGGAAGGATCGAACCCGATCTGTTTATAGGATCCAGCAAAAATGGCTGAGTCTGTCGAAGATGCTTTTGATCGGAGCGAGAGTCAATCAATGTCTGGACCACAGAGCAACGTTTTATTGCTACTCGCCAGTAAGCAGTTTTGATACTCCTGCAAGTGTAAGAAGAAGATACGGAGTTGTATACTGTATGAATCTCCCTTTTGAGCTGTGAAAAGTCTGGCAGTGCAGTGTAGTTTCCAGTTTTTGAAAGGCTTCAGTGTAGCGGAATGTAACGTTCGACTGGCTAGCGAAGCATGTAAAACCTAAGCATACTCCGCTACCACCCGAGGAGTCGAAGATCGTTATGATGCAGTTATTCAGGCCCATACGGCGGACTGTGGTGAGGAGTTAATTAGATCGACAGGATATTTTCTGTGTATACTTCCACAAACTAAAAATGGAAGTGGAAGTTGTGGAGTTAACAGTACGAATATGTACGGTTCGAAAATATTCAGTTTACGAGCAGATATTCGAGCGATATTCGCCAGATCGTCGCTGCGAGCTCTTTAAAACGAGCATGTAGTTGGGGATGGTACGGGTGGTCTGTATTTGTCATGTTGCTTGTAAGAGGTTCTCGGCATGGATTTGGCGGCCGCTTGTCGCACTCTTTGTGGAGCCATCAAGGGGTTTGCGACCGCTGCCCTGAGGAAATTGCGATCAGCTCGCTGCGAGATGACTAACTTACTGGAAGAGCAAAACGGCTTCATCAACAAGTCTGAAATCGGTTATGAAATAGGATGAAAGAGGATAGCTGTTGGCCGTGTAAACAGAGCACTCCGCTTGGATCATAACGCTCAGCTGGAGTTGGGGTTTCTGGCATTGGTCTTGGAACAGCTCAATTATAACTGCTATTGGGTAATGATGCACTGCTCTGATAAAAATAAGCAAGCGGGGACCAGGTAAAAATCCATAAGGGATATGGGAGAAAAGGAATATCAATATAAGAAAAGGTGTGTATCTAAACGTTCATTGGTAGGAGCCCTGTGTTAGGCATCCCAGGAAAAGGGGTTAGAAAATTTACAAGGATCTTAGACTTAGGATGAGTGACAGGAGTACCCATCAACACGGGTGGCGGAGGTTGAAGTACCTAGTATAACAACCGGAGTAGGGAGCTGTTTTAAAAAGATCAGCTAAGTCACCTTAGGTAAATTCGCTACTCGGAGCTAAGTAGACTGAACATATAGTATGTCATGGAGTAGGGTGAATTCTTGGCCGCTACTGCATGAAGGTCTTGGTTTGTAAGAGGGACTGGGGAAATAGGGGACAGGATTTGTGAATGAGTATTCGCCTGCCCTCCCTAGTCATTGTGTGCACCTCTTTCTATAGAAGTTAACGGCGATTTATATCAGATAGTTGAAAGAAGTCACGATGAATAGTCCGAGAGTTCCTGGCAAAACTAGTACACTTTTGGTGTACATATGTTCATTAGTTGAATAAATTCTTCAAAGATTAGAGTAAAGCCACGACAATTCCTTGAAGGAACGAGTAGTCTGATGAGTGATGATATTATGGTGGTGGTCCTATTGAGACAATTGTTCTCTTATTGGACGGGTAATGGTTAAGGGTGATACAGATTGGATGAGGGATAGGTTGAGGCGTGGGTTCTCCGGGAGGGGGGGAACACAAACCTGGGGGAGCCAGGTAGTCATCCACCAGAGAGTTTGCTTAGGTTGGTTTATGACCTCTTTTAGGGAGGAGTTTGCACAGGTGTATTTGGTGAAAGAGCTTCAGCCATGAAATACGAGATACAAGGTGTAGAGTTCAACCAGGTCCATCGTTTATGTGGGTTCGATGGTCAATAGAGAGCAACTCAAAATGGCTCGTTTTATTAATCGGGAGTGGAATCAGTATCGCTAAGTAACAGTAATTCAGAAATGTGTAGGGATGTGGAGTTGCTTCCAGTGTTCACCGGAAAGGTGTCAATCTTTTGAGAAGGAGTTGGGGTCGCGATAAAGGTTCCAATATGGTGGATTCCGTTGGAATGACAATTCCCGATACTGGAGACTTTGGCTAGTTAAAATCTCGTCGTGGGAGTGATTTTTGGAGATTGGACAATAAGTTAGAATGGGAGACCTCTGGGTCTCCCCTTCTATGCGTCCATAGACCAGAGCGCTTAGAAGCGCTTGCGTTGGCTAGTACCTTCCATTCCGCCTTTCTCGGAAGTCGCAGGAAGCTATTGAGAAAGGAGTGAGGTTTCATCACATCAAGCTTCCATTTGGGAGGCTGTTTCCATTTGCCATCTTTAATGATATTAGGAATCCCTGGGGAGCGCTGAGATGGGAAATTCAGACGACATTACTGGAAGAACTCGAAGAGCTAGAGTTTATCCTGCAACTATAAGGGTTCTTGGTTAGGCCTGCCGATGCTGCGATTTGCTTGGTGCTAATCTAATTAAGTAGTATGCTGTTTGTCCCTTGTAGTGGACATGCGAGGTCTCATTCTGCAGTTACACTTTTGTTACGTCTGGGTAGTGTTGTGTTCTTGTTTTAAAAATTCGGAACGCTCTGTATGTTAACGAATAATCTTAGCTCGCGATTGGATTCTCTTCTTTGCCTTGGGAACATCTTTAACAGGAATTTGAGTCCGGTGGTAAGATGAATCAAAGACAAAGGACAGCCTCTTACGTGAGTTTAGCGAACCTATTAGGTAGGCATGGGACACTGTGTTGTCTAGAACCAAAGAAGTGTTTTCCAAAGATTTGTGTTGGAAGTGAACCAGCAGCATTTCATTGCGTGAGGTTTGCTTTGAAGTTAGTACTCGCCGGATCAATGGTTGTGTAATGGCTTTTGACAGCAGATTGACGATAACGATAGGGGCTGCTTTATGATTCAATTTGAGACAGGCTCGGTGGTAGATGGACAATACTCGGCGAGATAGGTAATATCAGGTAGGGCTGCCTGAGTTTCACTGGGATTTTGAGGAGGAGTTCTGCTGGGATGAGTTGTTGTGTGGGAGTGGATTTAGCAGCTTAGGAGTGGGGGCAGCAGTGTGTGTGGCGTAGGATCCTTTGGTTCTTGTAGGAATTTTTCATCCAGCTGCTATCGCGCATCTCTCCTGCTCATCTTTTGTATGGTGCATAATTCCAGAACCTCCTGTTCAGACAGTAAGATGGGCATTTGAAAAGAGAAGCACTGTGGGTCTCCAACAGTTTTCTACAGTTAGGGGTAATTTCACAGTGTGAAATAATTCTCCGCAACTGGGCATGGATTTCATGCCGGTCCCCTAAGCAGCGTATCTTCGGGGATACCAAGTACCGTTGACATGTTGAACAGCAACGTCTGGCGTCGAGGGACAAACGTGCCGATACACTGTATCTTGTAAAACCTATTTACACCTTTGTAAGTGGGAAGTGAGCCGGGTATAATAGGTCAGTCATCAACGAGAGATTTGGTTTGTCAGGAGTTTCCCCGACGAGGGGGAAATCTATAAAGGTGTAACGAAAATCTTTTTCTGTTTGGAGCTTTTTCCCATGATGAACAGCTGTATCTTGCGTTCTTTCTGTTCATAACAGTCAATAGTGCCTTTAGATGGTTTTCTTATCGCTTTCACCGGGAGTAGAACTAAGCAAGGAGATGCTGCAAGAAGACCGTTAGGTAGATGACACAGACTAGAACTTTGATTATCGGGTAGTAGCTTGGTAACGAGAATGGACCCATTCTCATTATGTGACTGGGACGGATCTTCGAACGCCTAAAGCTTTTAATGCATTACTTCGACAGAATTGGGTCTGTGCTCAGTAAGAGCTTTGGAGGTTAGTGAATCGCAGAATGTGGATATATCTCGGTGAATTGATGTTCTGCTGACTTCCTGGAGGGGGTGCGCATATGGAGTGAGACTCGACTGAGAACGAATGTGCGGAGGGGCACCCTTGCGGTAATGTCCGAACGAACGTATTGGGCACCCTGGATTCCTTGAGGGAGTCGCAGCGACTGAATCGGCGGAGCAGGCCAGAGGCCTTCCAGTGTGAAGTGGGTGGGAGACACGGCATCAATGGTTCGGAGTGCAATTCAAAAGAGTATCCAATTTATCGGTCCAGAGGTTCGGGGGATCTGTTAGAATCCAATGCAGTTATCGAGGCATTCGTAAGGTTATCCATGTGTATATTGTATTAAAGGGAATCAAAGGGCTCCATGGGTGTCGAGCCCTATGGAGGTGTTGTGCCCTGGGAGGATCGGGCTTAAGCTCGGCGGGATTCTCTATTCTGCTAGGAGTTCCAAGAGGGGTCAAGGAAGAAAGAACCCAAACCTGGGTGCTGCGGGCGTCGTGTGCGACCGAATCACAACAGGTGATGCGGCTCACACGCCCTTCAGCACAGATGGACGCCAGAATGCCTCCCAACAGTAGTAGGTGAGTAACTCTCTGAAAAAAGAAAAAAAAATCAAAAAAAAAATAAAAAAACCGGCTTTCTTTCGCTCAGGACGCCTGAAGGCGGTGGTATACTTCCGTATATTCCGCCGCCTAAGCAGCATTCCAGAGTAGCCCCAATCCACTACAAGGTGAGCGATTCGATTGGGGTATATATATAGTAGTATTTCAAGTAAACTAAAGTTTATTTATAATATTATATATTATAATTATTATGAATATTAATATAGTGTTATATATATATATATATATATATATGAATATAGTTATATTATTATATAGTATATATATATCTATACTATATATAGAGGTTATGTATGACTATATAGTATATATAGTATATGTATAGTATATATATATAGTATTAGTATATATAGATAATATATATAATATTATATATTATCTAGTATATGATCCTAACACTAATTATTTTTTAACTTTACTAACTTATTATTTAATTTTGAAGTGGTACATAATTTAGTATTATTTACAAATTTTATAAAAATAATTTTAAAAAAAGCAATTTGTGCCTTAAAAAAAATCAAAAATTTATTTTTCTAAAAAAAACAAAAATCCCCACCCTGGTTAGAGTGGCAATCGTATATTAAAAGAAAAACAAGAGAATAAATCATGGGACGAAGAGGTAAGTGTGGAGGTAAAAAACTTACTCATTGAAACGGTATGGAAAGATGATCCGGGGAATGAGAGATGTGGGTTAGTGAGGAAAAAATTGGTATTGTGTGGTACGACGCGAGTAACCTGGCTTTGGGGACAGCATTGGAATGGAGGATATGTTGTCGTGGATGCCGCTTGGATAAGAAAGAAGGAAGATAATGGACACATAAATGTAGCAGAACTGGAGGCCGTTTTAAAAGGAATTAATTTGTGGTTAAAATGGAAATTAGATGTGATTGAGGTAAGAACGGATTCTGCTACGATGGTCAATTGGATTCGTAAAACGTTAAGGTTAGAGTCGAGAATTAGGACGAAGGGCTCGGCGGAGATATTAATTAAAAGAAATTGGGGATATTAAAGCAGATTATAAATGAAACTGGCATCGAGTTTAGTGTGAAATTTTTGAGATCTGGAAAGAATAAGGCAGATATTTTAACACGGATGTTGAAAAAGGGAAAAATGTTGAAGAAACAAATTTGGGTGGAATGACAATGGAAGAAATTAAGGAAGAGCGTGAGAGGCATCATCAAGGGGTGGAAAGGACATTATATCTTGCAAGTTTGATGGACTCTGGCGTGAGGAGAAGGGATGTGAAAAGGTGCGTGAGGACTTGTATAGATTATTTATCAGTCTATTGACCCTGCGCCTACGAAACATGAGGAAGGAAGGTTCTTGGAAAATAATTGGAAAAAGAGTGCGTTGGATATAACGAATTGATGGAGAGAGTCATACATATTAGTCAATCTGATTGTGGCCGGGAAGATTTGGCGATTTGGAAGGATTGAGTAAAGTGTGGAGAGTTGTGAAGGAAGATTGAATTGTAAGTGAAAGAGGACCTATGAACAAATTGTTAGTGGACAACGGAACTCACAGTTTTGTAAGGTTGAAAAATTGAAGATCTTAAGTGATATACTGTGATGTAATAATAATCTTCCTGTAGGTTATATAAAAATGGTAGTGTAGAAAACATAAAGAAGATAGCGGAAAAAGCCCAAGTTTTGACCCCTAAGCAGTAATTTGGGTATAATGTAGCGCGCCAAAGAGGGGGAATGGAGGGTCATTCCATACAAAAGTTTTCGTTTTCATAACGTAGGTGGGCGCCAGCCAAACAAAAGGAGTTTGGCGGGTATAGAAGGTGGAATGCGGTTGTTCAGTTGGGATTGGTCTGAAACAAACCAGCCTTAAAATATGACTGGGTAACGTGTAAGGTGGATAAAGAGGGAAAGTAAATATAAAGTTCAATGCAACATGATGCGAAATGGAAGGGCTGCGACATCTTCTGGGATTCAGAAAAATAATGGTAAGAGTAAAGGATTCATGCAGTAGAGTTGGAATTCAGAAGAAGAGAACAGGTGGATGGGGGAACTAATAACGAGAAAAACAAGGGTAGAAGGGAAGATTAACCGATTAGATTGATGTACGAGAGGCTTGGGGGTTTAAAATGAATTTTGGAATCATGGGGGCGTGTAATATTATATAGATTTATCGTATGTAACAATGTTGCTCTACACACCGCGAAGCTATAGTTGCTATGTCATGTAAATTTGGATCGTTTTTCTAATAAGACTTCATAGAAGGCGGTTGTTTCATTTCGTACTGTATTCATAAAATTCCATATTAAAAAGACAAAAAATGATCGCGATTTGTCATTTTTATAATTTTTTTTAATTTTTCCTATCAATACAAAATTTTCAGAGCCTGTAAAATTGGGAGATGCACACATTTCTTATTCAGATCATCTGTTTGTACAGCCAGCCGTTTTGCCATGCCCCCCCCCTGTTCAAGGGGAAAAAATATTTTTTCTTCGCAATTTTTTAATGTTTTCATAGAAATAACGGCATAGTTGGACCTTACAGATAAAAACACAATTTTTGGATCCTGCGCAACAAAATACATTAGAAATAAGTATCGAATCATAGGCAACATGAAAAAAAACTACATTAACTTACTATATTAAACTAAAAACCTACATTATTATTATTACCAGTAATCTAATAATTAGGTCCCAGTAAACAAAACTCAAAATAAGAAACAGGAGAGATTTTATCAAAAACGAAAACAAAACTATAACATAAGGATTGAAATAAAACTTCAAAAACTCAAAATAATTATTTCAATTAGAGTAAGCCCTAACTTACGCCATTATACAAATTTACGGAAAATTACCTCATCTTCTGCATGTAATACAAGGAATGTATTTTAATGAAGAGCTACAAAATCATATTATATTATTACATATAGTATATATAGATATATATTATATATATATAATAGATTATACTATATATGTACTATATATATATTATATAGTATAGTATCTAATGTATTTATAATTATAGCAACGTAATACACTGATATATTATATCTATATATAGCATATTATATCATAGAATATAATACAAGTTTTTGGGTTTACAGTTAATGGCAATGAATGTATCAGATAATCTTAAGAAATATCACGAGATATTTACGATAGAATGCATACTGTTAAATTAAAGTACAACACTGGAAATGCGAATATATATATAATATATATATATATAATACTATATATATAAATCATATATATATCGTGAGTATCATATATATATATAGTATGTTATATATTCTATATATATATATATATATACTATATAAATATATATATGACTTATATACTAAACTATATAATATATAATAGTATAATATAATAATATTATATAATCATTATATATAATATATATATTATATGGATATTACTATATTATATATATTATAATTAAGATCCTCATCACTCAGCTGCCTCTTGTTCTGGCAAACTGGGGGTAGGGTGGCACAACATATATAGAATTCGATGCACGGCATGAGATGAGCATTCTTAAGTTATATATAATTGGTAGCGGGATCCAAACCTAGCTACTATTGTCATTGTATATATATGATATTGATATATTAATATATATATATAATATATATATATATTATATATATATATACTATAATATATATATATAATATATATATCGATACTTTAATGTATATATATATAAGCTATATTACTAATAATATTAATAGTATATAGTATATAGCAGTATAGTATAATATATTATAAAGTATTATATACTATACTATATATATTATATTATACGTATATATATATCTTATATATATTTAGTTGTACATAATAATATATTATTATATATATACCATAAAATAAAAGAACGATAGCAATATAAAAAATAGAACCAGACCAAATTTTAAAAAAAAAAAAAGTTTATTGAAGAACTTAAATTAGTATTTGTTCCTTAATGTGCTAGCTCAATGTTACGGGAAATATGCCCAAGAAAATATTAAAAAAAAAATTCAAACGTTTAAAAGATTACAACAATATATAAACTTTTCAAACAAACACATTAGCCGAGCTGAGTAATAAAATTTAACTTCATCCAGAAAGGATACCAGATATATATACTAATAGTTATATAGGTTTAGAGTATATATATATTATATATACTTATATATAATATATAAGTAATTATATATATATTATAGTATATACATTTTATCTATATAATACTATATTGTATATATTATAGTAGTATAGGGTGCACAGTATATAGTATATATAATATATTATAATAGTTAATATCTATAGGTAATATATTTTTTCCTGTAAAATGAATGCAAGAATATACCAACAATAGATATAAAAACGATGATTAATATAAAGAATCAAGAACCACACGGCGTCCCTGTATTTACTTTCTGAAAAAAAAAAAATATAATCATAATAATAATATGTATGATATACTATATATTATATTATATATATAAATTACTATTAGTGATATATAATAATAATATTATAATATATATATGTATGATATTGTACAGTAGAAATATATATAATAATACTATAAACCGGTATATCTTAAGTAAAAAAAATAAACTACCTATACTATAATACTATATATACTATATATGACTATATATATATATATATATATAGTATTAGTATATATACAGTATAAATATATTATTATACTATTTAATAATATAATTTATTATTTATATATACAAGAGTATAAGAAAGAATTGAAACGCCACATCGTAAGTCCTGCGTGTCGTAGTATGACAAAGGGACGGTGTAGTTTGGGCCTTGGCTGCCCACTATCACTATCTTTTGCTCAGGCAATGCTTAATGGCATGGCTCGGAAGGTCGTGACGCCTGTAAACGGCCTTATATCTTTCGACGAAAATGTACGAATCGTATGCGTTGATTTGCCAGAGGAAAAATGTTGGAGAGAGGGATGAAAAGAAGAGAATGAGGTGAATGAATGTGGTGTGTGCTGGTGTGATAAGGCAGAGAGGGGGAGGAGAAGGGGAGGTTTGCAATTTTGCTGAGGACTTGTGGTATCTATGAGCTATTGGTTAACTTTGTATGTGTGATACTAGACCCTAATTGGTTAATATTTGTTGTGATAAAAGGTCAAGGTATGTGTCTTGTGACATATGCGGTAATAGTCTGAGGGTAATGTTGAATGGAGAGTGACGATTCTGGTCAACCCTGAATGATGCTTGGAGGGATGGAGTAGGAGCTTCAGAAAGTGAATTGTGTTGGAGTGAGCCCTAAAGATGTTTGGATAGGTGATCAAAAAGGAATGGTTAATAACAGGTGAGGCTTTGGGAAGTCGGGAGAAAGAAAAATTTTTTTTCCCTCTTTTTTTTTTGGGTTAGACTCTTAATATTTTCTTTAGTATCAAGGGAATGTTCTTTCCCCTTCTCTTTTTGGTCTTTCTTTTATTTTCTAAGGCGTTTGCTATTCGTCTTTCTCATAATCTTTTTGTGTTCTTCTAAAGTCTATTTACTTAATGATTTTTTGTGTTGGTCGAAGAACGAGCATCGAAGATCTATTCACTTAATAGATTATTAAATTGACTATATATATATATCATATATATTTTGTTTCGTATAAAATATACTTTTATATGTATATATATATATAATATCCTGGTTTTTTTATCTCATTATATACTACGGTAGGATATCGTGGTATTACCTTTTATATATATATACTATGTATATTGATAATATTATATATATTACGTTATTATTTATTACTATTTATATAGGCTATATATCCCTATGATTTCATACTTATATCTCATACTAATTATTACTTATGGATACGTATACTTTTTCTACTTATATATATATATATATATATATAGTATATATATATATATATTATTATAATAAATATATATTATATATATACCATATATATTTCTTTAATATATTACTTCTTTTTTCGGGTTTACCCTACTTCCTTACCTATATATATCTTATATATATATTATATATATATAATATATATTATATATATATATAGTATATATATATATAATATATATATACATTATATATATAACTCACATATAGCTATTATACTTAGCCCGTCACTATTTATTCTTGGGTGGTTGATTTCTTAATACCACGGTCGGCCCTGAAACACATCTCTCCTGTACGTATTTTCAGGCGCTCTTAACTTAGTGATACTGTATAAAGGATGTATTTGATTTTCAAAACTAGGACTATATAGATCTTCTCCATATCCATATATATAATATATACTACTTACCCTAAACCGCCTTCATGCTATTTTTTAATTACTAGTAATCTATACCCTATCCCATAGTTACTTATCTATCCTTATATATACTTACTATATATATTCCTTTTACCTTTATCTCACTATATTATATTAAGGTGGAGCTATATTTTTCTAATATTTCTTAATTTTCTCTCTCTATCAATTTTTATCTGGATCTTTTTTCGTAGACTGCCGAATTTTTGTTCTTTTTTAGGTTATGCATATTAAGTGAGTTTTTATGATATAATTAAGATGTAGAAGAGTCTTTTCATTGCTACTTTTCTCCCTTCACGGGTTCAGAATATGCCTTTTCTTTGGTCGACCTGCGTAATCGTCTTTCTCTTTCATCCTATCTTTCGCGGAGGATGTTCCCACTTTCTTGTCCTACGCCATAGCACCACTATGTCTTGATACTTGATGATTGTCCTTAAGCCATATAATGACATTTTTTAGGAGTGCTTTGAAGAGCGGCGGACGGGACTCCATGGTTTCCCCCTAGGATTGAAGAGGAAAGTGGGCTGGGTTTCCTAGGGTTGAAGGGGAGGGAGATTTGGTTTCCTAGGGTTGAAGGAGAGGGGTTTCAGGCTATCTTGAACAGGGTCTAGCCTTGAGGAAAATCCTTTACCTGTTTTTTTTCTTCGTTATAATATATATATATATTATATATTAAGTAAGATATTTTATATATATATATATATAGTATATATATATATATATATATATTTATATTATATTATATATATATATATTTATATCATATTATAGTATTATATAACTATATATGTTATTGTTTATTTACTAATTATATATATATTATATATATATATATTATATGATAGTAATATATATACTTATATCTATATATATTTATATGTATATATATATATATTATTATATATATCTATAAGTATATATATATATACGTTATAATATTATATATATATATATATATAGTATATATAGTATATATATTATTGTGGGTATATATATATATATTATATTTATATTATATATATACTATTATAATTTTACTTATTTTCATTATTGTATATTCTTGTCACTTTTATTTTTTAATCTTATTATCCATTTTAATGTATTTGAATACACAGTCACAATGTGTGCCTACCCGTATCTTTATTAATGATTACGTTCGTGTTCGGCGCATGCAATAATAATAATAATAATAATAATAATAATAATAATAAAATATAACTAATATGAATTATAAAATAATAATAATATATATAATAATAATAATAATAATATAATAATAATAAAATAATATAATTAAAGCACTTTTTGAAAGATATAGAATAATAATAATAATAATAATATAATAATAATAATAATAATATATAATAATATATAATAATATAAACAATAATAATAGATAATATAATATAATGAATAATAATAATAGTAATAATATAATATAATATAATATAATAATAATAATAATAATAATAATAATAATACTATAAATATATATTGGGTGGAATTATGAAGATGGATACACATATTTTTACATTGCATAGTTCAATATTTATAAAATTTCAATAAACCTATAAGATCTTATAAAACAGATGGGTAAAATCCTTAATATCTGAAATTGGGATACAAATTGTAACACTATGTTGTATTGTCTTTTGAGCTCCAATATAATACCTGCCTTTAGTATATTTCATAATTGGTAATCATGAAAAGTATGTTTCTAATAACAATACTATTAATACCTCTTAATTGCTGATAATATCTTTTGTTTTAAAATTACAAGGCGTAATAATAATAATAATAATAATAATAATAATAATAATAATAATAATAATAATAATAATAATAATAATAATAATAATAATAATAATAATAATAATAATAATAATAATAATAATGAAATTAATCACAATGATGATTGTTATTAATAAATAAAAACTATAATGTTGTTTCATATTGCATAATAATAATAATAATACGTTACATAAATGTGATGATATCTACAATAATAATAATAATAATAATAATAATAATAATAATAATAATAATAATAATAATAATAATAATAATAATAATAATAATAATAATAATAATAATAATTTTAAATTTAAAAAATAGAACGTGTCCTAATTACATTTTTTTTGTTTAAATTAAAAATTGTATTACAAATTCAATTTAAATTTCATAGAATTAATATATAATGAAATTAAATTAAGTTTAAAAAGAAAATAAAACAAAAAAAAATAATAATTTCGTTAATTCCATAATGGAAAAAAAAATTTGAATTTCCAGAAATTGAAATTGAACAATTTTAATTTGAATTAAATTTTTAATTTTTATTTCTAATTTTTATTTTTTTTAAAGGAATTTTTGTTAAAATTAGCACGTTAGTTTCAATTAATTGTGGTAGTTAGTGTTAATTAAAGGGATAAGTTTTTATTTTTATTCCTAGCACACACACACACACATACATACAAACCTACACACACTTACACTCTATGCACTACACACACATCATCACATATATATATATATTATATATATTTCGAATATATATAGAAAATTACAATATATATATATAATATTTTTGCATATTTATTAAAAATATATATATAAGTATTATAATTTATATAAAAAAAGTAAAGGGTGGCCAAAAAAAACAAATCATAAATGATATATATATTATATATATATATTATATATAATATATATTAATTATATTATTAATATTATATATAGTATATATATATTATATTTTATATATTATAATATATCTATTCACTGATCCTGAGTTCCCGTGGCTGGAGGTGGTTTGTTGCCATGCCTACATCTCTTGGTGTGTTAATCGTAAGTCCATCCGGGTGTGCAAGGGAAGACAAAAATTCTGTTGAGAAAAAAAGAAGGGTTTTCATGCTCCAAGCAGCCTTAACTGATTCTGGATAATATTGGGTATATCAGTTCTAATTATATATATATCAGTATTAAATATAAGTACATCTCATTTTCTCTGTATAATATATTATATATATATATAATATATATATATAATATATATATACTAAAATATATTTATATATATTATATCTATATATTATATATATCTTTCTTTCTTCTATTCATATTATTATATATAATATATATATATATATTATATATTATATATATTATAAAACCAGTAAAGCTGGCCATAATTCTGGTGTCAGGGTATTACCTTCTATTTAATAAGATCTTTGGTAATTTTAAAAAAAAAATTAAGGAAGGGTATTCTTTATTATATATTTATATAATAATATATATATTACTATAATACTTATTATATATATATATATATATATATTATATAGTATAATTATATATATTATAACTTATATATTATATATATATATGGCAAAAAAAGTGGCCATAAAGAAGACCATAAAAATACTCATATTCTTCCTTTTAATTTCCAAAGACATTGGTAAAAATATATCGAAGTGGGGGTATCGTCGTTCTGACTGTATTGGAAAGGGATTATAAGAATTGTTCTTATACCGTTTCTCTTTCAAGTTTTAACGTCCTCTTATCCTTTCCCTCGCTAGCTTCGTGTCTCGGCGTTTCTTTAGCGGTATGTGTGGGTGTGGACGGATAGTATGGTTGAGTGTGATGGTGTGGCATTGGATTTGTGATGGCAGCAGCACCACTATTTTTGTGGTGTTGTTGTGGGATTTTGGCTTGTGCTGCGGTGTGCAATATTAATTGTATACTGAATTGATCCTGTCTATCAAGTATTATTAGTTGGTCGGGATAGTTTCTTGTCTATACCGTGCATCTCATATTCTCGGTTGTTTGCTTCTGTTGATTAGCTTTGTCGTTTAGTGGGATTGAGGTGGTCTAGTGTGTTGCTGGGTGGTTGGGGTGTGGCGTTGGTGGTGGTCGGTCTATATATTTTATGCATTGTTCTCCCCTCTAAAGTCAGCTTACAGAAATCAGTTTTCTAAGTCTTCTTAGTCAGCAACTCTAAACTTTTATTTACTTGTGATATATATATGTGAGCCTACGTGTGGTGTCTGTTCCACTCGCTGTGATACCTCCCACTGATACCGTTATATATATAATATATATAATATATATATATATATATATAATATATTATATACTATATAATATAACATATATATATTACATATATATATTGAAAGCTTTAAGTACTTATGAAGGTGGATTATAATAACTTATGAGAATATTTCTTCTTAACACTTTAAGCTTTTCTATTAATAAGTTAGATGTTCAAAAGAATGTATCCAACGCTTATATACGGCTATCTATTATTATATATTATATATATATATATATATCTATATATATATATAATATTATTATCTATCCTACCTATATCCTATATCTAAAATATACTTTTACTATATCATATATGACTATACTACAACTTTATATATTATACAGCTTTAGGAACTTCTATCTGGGAGGGGACATACTCTAGGAAATTGCTGTCCTAGAATTCGAAGAGATTTCAACCCCTCATTCTTTTGCCTCACGACCGGCCACTCTAATCCTTCTCTTGGACCTGTAATGTATGTATATCGTATATATATATACTGTTGGTATTTGTTATTATATTATATATATATATATATATATATATATATATATATATATAGTATACTATATATATATATTATACGTTTATAAATGTATATTATATATTATATATATACTATGGTATATATATATATATATATATATATATATATATTTATATATATATAATATATATTTATATATATATATATATATTATATATATATTATATTATTATTTAATATATATTATAATATATATTAGGCGATGTGCCGAATATATCGGTTAAGTATTTCTGGTATTCGGCCTATTTCGGGTCCAAAAATACCGATATTCGGTATTCGCTTTTCGTCGAACTATTCCGACAGGTCGCCCGATATTGAGCGTTTCATAAACAAATAACATTACAGTCAATATAAGGAAGTTATTTCAATTTAAATTGAAATTTTAGAAACTTATTTTCAAAAAAATAAAAATATAATGCCAACATTTTGGTAGGGCCAATATGGCGAAAACCTTTGTCATTTGTCAGATCCTATTAAGGGCCTTGACATTTTTCCAATACTTCTAAAAAAATAGAACTTCATCGTTAGTTTCACGGCTAATGGTACCACAACCATGTAGCTGTAAAGGGAGAGTGGCTTTGCTTATCAATTTCATGTTTTATTCACAGGTTGCAACTATGCATTCACGATTCAATATTACTTCCAGAAGTCCTGTTTAAGAATATTTTCTACTACTTGCACAAGCATATCCTCTCATTTTCACCATTCAGCACGCAGCTGCAAAGTTAAAACTTTACACGATGCCATGCTGAATGTCCAAACAGCAATAAATTAATTTCCAAGACGTTTTCACGCTGGAGGACAGAAGCTTTATGAATATGCTCTTAAAAGGATTGGGTTTGCACAAAAAGTTCCCTACTCCCATATAGGCCCGGTTTTCTGCTGAATGCAATCAAGAAAGATGTTGAGCTGATTTTCAGTGGCAGAAATTACTTCATTTACTTGAGCATTTGACAACATCATAAAACGAGCATTAAACGTGAAGTAACGGTCGCCAAGTGATCCCTTCCATTTTATGGGCAAGCAATAATATTTATTTGTTAAATAGGCAATTAAAAAAAAGCTTCGTGGATAATTACAATCGTTGAGAGCTTTAGTAAATCAAGTAGAAAAAAGCTTTTCTAAGTTTCTATGTGATAAAATCTTTGTGTGTAGCTACGTTCTTAGATCTGCGATTCAAGCTAATTTGTCAACATATCAGATTGGACCAGTAAAATATCGGTCGTTTGAGGCATGAAAGAAATGCTATGAAAATGTTAACGTTCCTGGACTCCTCTGCGTGACGATGATCAGGTAGTGGGGAAAGTGAGGGCTGAAGGTTCCATTTTCACTTCTTTAATAGATTGTTTTAAAGAAATTGTGGCATGCATCAAATCGGTCATCCAGAAGAAAGTGAGAGTGAAAAGGAAAGTCCCCATTCTTCTGACGATAGTGATTATGGTTCATAAACGTATCAAGGGCTCATACGGGATTTACAATCCGAAATGAACAAATTATAAGTTTGCCCTACTTTGACTCAAGTGACTAGACATGATATTCCTTCAATTGGTGGATGGTTGAAAAACACTGGAAATAGTTTTATGAATTGAAAAAATTGCCACCTTATAAAATACCTTTTCCTCTCACCACCGTCATCGACAGTCGAAAGTGAACAGCCAATATTCTAGAAACATGGAGGAATTATATTTATGCAAGCACAAGAAATAGGTTTACTCCCCTGAAAATGAGACTGCTAATGTTCTTGTCATTTTTTACCCTTAAAGCTTTTCAAATGAAGGTTTGTTTAGATATCTTTTATTAAACTACGAAATCTTTTTCAATTTTCTTTAATTGTTTTTAATATGTGAATGATTTGCTATAGGTAAGAAATAGTTATTTTCACTTTTTGTTTTATTACTTTGTATATAACATTGGTAAAAACATGAATTTCTTGGACGGGGTTTCGCAATGGATTATTATGTGATGTGCTGATTCCAAAATGTATCGTTTTTGCATATCACATTTCGGCACTTTGTGAGATATTGTGTGTAACACAGATTTGTAAAATGTTATGATTTTTACCTTTTTCAGGAGGGTCTATCACACTTATGGGATATATATATATACTACTATATATATATATTATGATATTTACTATATAGTTATATATTATATATATATATATTAATATATATATATTATATATATCTATATATATATATCAGTGGCGGCTTTGGGGGTAGGCAGAGTAGGCAACGCCTATCTTGCCTTAGTGAGCCAAAAATTATTAAAAAGTCAGTATATTAATATAGTATATATATATATATATATATATCTTATATTATTTATATATTATATATATAGTATATATATAGTATTATATATATATAATATAATATATATATATGTAATATTTCGTCTTTCGAAGTCTAACTTTAAGATGCCGGCATCATTTCTTCTCGATTCCTTTTTTAATAGTAGCGATGAGAGCCGTTTTATCTTCGGAATCATTCAACATTCTTCTCAATAGACTAAGGGCAATTGCAACTTGGATTTGCCTGACGAGTCAATATCAGTCATTTTTTTTTTTAAAACAATACCTATTTAAATTTCCTTTAGTCGGGAAATCAATTAAACTCTGTATGAAAGAAAATAAAAAATAAATGTAACGAAAAATTAATTTTGCTTCCTCTCACTTGATCATCTTTTATATCGACTTATGTAATATTCATAATTCCTTTGAAATTATTGACTCAACGTTAGAGTCGCTGAAAACACGTATGACTCAAATTCGCCTACGTACATGATTGCTCTGAGTCAGATCAGTTTGCTCAATATTTCGATTATTATAATAAGAATGTGCGTGCAGTTCCTTTGATGAATATATGCTTTTCAAGTTATTTATATGACTGATTTTGTGGTTTTTATATAAAATTGAGCTTGTTAGTATTTTTTGTAAATACGGGAATATCTTGAAATAGTATTCGACTAAAGTTATTTAAAAAATTACTAAATTTTTTTTCGAGTGTTGTAAGCCTGATTCAAATCTCAAATGTTAAAAAATTGCAATAAGTGAAACTATTCATTCTCGTTCATTGTCTATAATATATATTAATTATCATATATATATATATATATATATAATTAATATATATATATATTATATTTATTATTTATATATATATATATATATATATATAATTTATATAGAGTTACTTAACGGAGAAATTTAATACTACAAATTGTTAAATGTATTGTATATGAAACGAAAGTTTTTAAATAAAAAAAAAGCATTTTAAGGTGCGAAAATTGAAAATTAAAAATGGAAATTATAAATTTATTTTGGTCAATTTTGAAACCGACTACTTTGACGCGCTTATGGAAATTAAGTAAGATATATTATATATATATATATATATATCATATATATATTCATATATATATATATATAATAATATTATATTATATATCTATATTATATTATTTTATATATATATTATTATTAATTTTTGATTTTGAACCACCGTCTGTTTTGACCACGAAGCCGCCCTGATAATATATATATATATGATATATATATATATTATTATATATATATATAATATATATATATATATATATATATATATAATATAATATATATATATATATATATATATATGGATATGATGAAGGGAGAGAAACAATCGCAATGATATGATGATTATGGTCCCCTTTGATAGATAGATATATGTTAAACATAGAATACAACTATGAATAAAGAGTAATTAATGAGAAAAATGTATGAAATAGAAGGAATCGGGTTAGTTAATGTAAACATACCTGCGATGGTAGTAACTTTCTCTTCGTAGACGATCAACTGTGCATAGCGTCTGGAATATCCCTTATCAAGCTCCAACAATAGTCGGCCATCAAATTGATATCCCACTTGCCATGGTAACGTCCTTCCATAACATTAGATCTTGATGAAGCGTTCACCCTGCTCATCACTAACATTGCCTAGGTTATCCGGAATTTTCTAGGTGAGAATGTAAGTAGTGCAAACTTTATACTCATTCTAACATCACATGAGATGAAACTGTATGCGTTCCGTACAATGTTAGTGGTTTTCTCGGCTTCCCTGGTTCCAGAAAATTCTGTGGCGACATCTTGAACAAAGCATTCCACGCTCTTGCCCCTAACACAGTCATTGTTGTAGCAAAGGCCAGCATCACGGAGGAGTGTCCGTATTGTGGGCCATCAAATATATCCCACCTTTTTTCTTCTCGTCACTCAGAACAGGAAACGTTGAGCATATATACCGGAAGCATTCACCATCATGGTCCAGGGCCTTCAGCAAATGTTCATCACCGAAGATGTTTTATGGTGTAGTGGAGGGGTAAGATGGATGTTTTCTCTCTGTATCAGTGGGTTCCACGTCGATGTTTCCTGTCCTCTGGCATCACAGGTTTTCCTCTCGGTGGCCATTCTCTTTTGGTCCAGGGATCCTTTGCCGCCCGGGTGTCCCAATAGCACAGGACAGCGCGGAATATTGGTGAAACCTGCTTGCTGACAGAGCAAAATGTTTACCATTTTGAGGTCGATGCATATTTACCATCCATGTATCTGATATTGTAGCCTCTCCAAACTGTCTTGATTTTTGCCTACTCCTCTCTCATCCGTACCGAGTACATTACTGGAAAAGAAAGCATACCTGTTGCGGTTGTGTAACAACACACACTTTAAACTGCTCTGGAAGTGTCAATAAGCAGTCGCCACTCACCTGCATAGTATGCTGGGAGTTCCCATAGCGAGTAGTAGGCCTGCAATTTCACTGCAATACACAAGGCTACCATCTGACTGGAAGAGCCTCCGCAGCCCTGCTTTTTCTCTGTTACGATAAAATGTTTACCTTGTGCCATGGGTCCCGATAGTCATCTTTTCATTGCAACTTCTGAAGGCCAACAGCTCAGGACACTTTCGGCAAATACAACTCTTCATACAGAAGATCGTTCAGTTCACCCTGGGTGAACAATGACGGACCATCCCGACTGTATTCAGATGGATGATAGACATCATCCAGGTTATTGGCATCCATACATGTAGACGTACTAAAGTTACCACATGGTTCCCGAATATATCGACCGCAGTAAACTTGCTGCTACTGTAGATATGTGCGGAAGGTAACGTCTGTCATTCCTAGGGAATATGCGAAAATAGGGATTCATGATTGCACGAAAAACGGGATGTGATAGCGCAAATCCGAGAAACTATATATGGAATCAGGCACCTCCGAATTACTTATATCATCTTGCACACAAAGTTCCATCTAAGAAAAATTTCACCTTTTTGTTGACCAGTGTAAGTTTTCTTTATTTTTCCTAAATGGATGACCGAACTTTGAAATAGACTATTCGGTGTCCGAAATAGCGAAGTGATTATTCGGCGGAATACTTTGTTAGCCGAACTATTCGGTATTCGGTAATTCGGTTTTTTCACTATCGGCACATCCCTAATATTATATTATATATATATATATATATATATATATATATTATATTATATTATAATATATCATATATTCTGAGTGTAGATGTTTAATGTTTTCGTTAAGTGAAAGTATAAAAATTAAAACGTATTAAACTAATATATAGTATATATATATATATATATATATATTATATATATTATATATGTATATATATATATATATATATACTATATATATATAATTATATATATATATATATATATATATATATATTATATTAATATAATATAATATATATATATAATATATTATAGTATATTATATATAAATAATATATATATATATATATATTATATATATATATAATATTATATATATTATATATATATATATATATATATAGTATATATATATTATATATATATATAATATATACCCTACTATATATATATATATATATATATGATAGTCTTATAGCCCACATATTAAAAAGCTTAAGGCACCACCAGATATATGAGCGTTTAAAGCGCCAACTGAATAGGTCAATTAGGTCATTGTTACATCTATAAGAGACTTTAAAGTGTTCTTATTGATCTATTCACTGAAACGCCGAGTTTTAAACGCTAGTGTAGGTGTTTAAAGTTAGTCTAGAAATCTTAGGCAATTTCTCGTACCTTTCGTTGGAAAAGCAATTTTCAAAGCCGCCACCGTTACTCAATCGGCTGGGTTCGATCCCTAGTCCGGATCCTAGGTAGAAATTACCTAGAGAAGTTCCCCTCCTGGAATAGGGCTATGCCCGTGAGGTGTGAACTTTTTATAATAATAATAATAATAATAATAATAATAATAATAATAATAATAATATAATAATAATAATAATAATAATAATAATAATAATAATAATAATAATATAATATAATAATAATAATAATAAAAATTGGTGATCCCGGAGTGACTCAAATACTCGATCTTCTTAAACGGTATCGGAATTAGCAATCGCGAAATCTGTATATTTTGGCGGATCGAAAACGGTGTCTATCTGAAAAGGTTTCTCCAAACCCCAATTGGAATCCGTGTTGGATTTGAATATTGTAGGTTATTGGAATCGGATCAAGAATCTCATTTATTCTAATTGTTGAAACCTGAATGGGAATTGAATCGAAGTTCGGATTGTTATAACTGATTTAATAATAATAATAATAATAATAATAATAATAATAATAATAATATCCAATAATAATAATAATAATAATAATAATAACCTTTTTCTGCCCTGTGTGGATCCGGATCCACAGTTAAAATTTAGGACTTTAATTCATTTAACATAAAAGGTAAACTTTATTTCAAATTTTTGCACATTTATGCAGAAAAAGTTAATATTTTCTTTATATTTTCTGTTTCTTATTTTCATTTTTTATTTTTATTTTTTTTTTTTTTTTTTTTTTTTTTAAATATCGCACAATGTAATTGTAGCTACTTGTACCTAATATGAACTCATGTTGTGTCGATCTCTCACTGTCAAGTAATCTTTCCTCACAGTTAACTAAACTTATGATTCATATTTTAAAAGTTAGATATTCGGTTGCTGTTATCCCATCCATTATATAATTACACCTGAATTTAAATATAAAAATGAAAACGAGTGTATATTAAGATATGAACAATTTAGTTTATTGTTCCTTTAATATTTTGTTTCACTGTAAATGGGTGGAAGAGAATCTTTGTTCATCCACACTGCATTTCACGCAAGAAATACAATCTTCGGTACTGAATAATATTCAAAGCAGGGAGGGAAATCTGGCATATAGTTTTCAATTTAGGCCGGTTCTGTCCGGTGGTGGTCTGCACCAATCATATCGTTTCACCAATCTTATCCTTTCTCCATCCAGCTCTGGTCCGAGACTTAACCTCTGTACTCATTGTTCCATGTATAATACAGCTTCTTTGTCCAACTCTGTTCCCAAACTTAACAGCTATACTTAATTATACATGTTTACCACCGCTTCACGCTCACTCGCTGCGCTTCCCAGCCGCCTGCACAGTAACGATTATCAAGCTCAGCTACATACATGCCCAGAATAGCCCTAGTCATCCTCGACCGCCAGACATAACCGCTATGCTCATTGTCCTATGTATACTACAGGTAATGTCGGGAATCCACTTCCTTTTTCTTTATCGGTTCATGTCAACCTTTGATTGGATGAATGCTGCTTGTCACTCCCAACTTTGGTGGATACCATATAGGTTTCTCACTTTTCATCCGACACACTTAACCTGCATACCCCTCCCTACGACACTCGTCTATGACTTCCCACATAACCCCCAACCAGCCCATTTGAACGGTCTGGATACCATATAGGTTTCTCACTTTGCCCCCGAGTCCAATCGCGATGCCCCGACCACCTCAATTACAACCAATTTCCTTATATATTATAACACCTATGACATATAGATCTCACCCAGTACACGAACATATACTTCATATATCACTATATATACGATCATATTACTATATATATATATATATATATATATATTATATACATATATATATATATATATTATATATATAATAACATATACCTAATATCTATATACTTATAAACCTACATAATGTACGTTATTTTATAAACATTCATTGTCACCTTTAATATTTAAAATGCTTCTTTTCTTAATGTAGCCTGCTCATAACCTTATTTAACACGCACACACAACACACACACGCACATGCGCACACACACACACACTTTCTCTTTCTCTCTCTCACTGTCTCTGTCTCTC
>JABUQX010079675.1:37500-45658 GCA_015478945.1 Trachelipus rathkii
TTTGTTGGCTCATCTCTACCCTACATCAAAGAACAGAGTTAATATTAAATGTCTAACCTAATGTTATAACTGATCACCAGGCGCAGCACTGATCTCTCGGCCGCGTGAAGTCCCCACGAACCGGCCCCGCAGTCGAAGCTCCGCGCGTTCCCGCCCGCCGCGGTCGCCCCGCAGGCGCAATTTTCCGCGTACTGCCGTCCGCGTGCGCCCGCGGCGCAATATTTATTCCCGCTTACCCGCCCCGCGTGCGCCCGCAGGCGCAATATCCCGCGCGAAAAAAAAAATTATAGTATATATATAATATTAAATATTATATATAAATAATATATATATATATGATATATATATTATATAATATATATATATTATAGTTATATGATATATATTATATTATATATATACTTATGGAGTACGTTTCAAAGAATTTCTTTTCAATATACTATGAGTCCATTCATTTTTATTTTCAAATACTTTAAACATTTTTATTAAAAGACATTTTCGCGGAACCTAAAACTGTAACTCATTACAGAGCTATTATTTAACACATATGTTATTAACATTCATTTTTTCCTTAATACTTTTTACTTAATAGTTCCATTTTTAATTATAAATTTCTTAAAAAATTGTAATGTAGAAGAAAAAAAATTTCAGTTTTTCACTTTTCTATGAGTCATTCATTTTAACTACAATTGTACGAAATTTTGTTAAAAACATATACTTTACTATCCTTAAAGCAGTAAAAGCAGTAAAACAATAGAGGTGTTATTACGTAACACACATAGGGGATTAGTATGCCTTTGTTTTACTCGCTTTACTGCTTTAAAATACTTTCTGCTTTTAAAAACCTGCTTTTACCATGTTTTATCTGCTTTAACATTCTGCTTTAACTGCTTAACTCATGGTTTTACCTGGCTTACTTCTCT
Source organism: Trachelipus rathkii (assembly GCA_015478945.1). Taxonomy (NCBI): domain Eukaryota; kingdom Metazoa; phylum Arthropoda; class Malacostraca; order Isopoda; family Trachelipodidae; genus Trachelipus; species Trachelipus rathkii. The sequence continues at coordinate 38,424 of JABUQX010079675.1, forward strand.
GCTTTTACTTTTTACTCTCTGCTGTTATCTGCTTTAACTCATATATTTATTAAGATTATATGTTTTCCTTTTATATTTTTTATTTTGTTTATTACTTTTTTATTGTATTATGTTCCCCATTTTTTTTATTTTGTTGCTTAAATGAACATATTTTTATTTTTAATATTGTAAATGTAAGAATAGAAAAAAATTTCAGAGTCTCTGATTACATTAACTTTTATTTTAATCTCCAATTGCTACGAATTTTTTTATTACAAACATAATATACTTTACACTACCTTAAAGCAGTAAAAGCGGTAAAACAATAGAAGGTGTATTACCCTAACACCTAGGGTTAAGTATGCCTTGTTTTACTGCTTTAACTGCTTTAAACTTTCTGCTTTACTGCTTTAACTCATGTTTTAATGCTTCTTTCACTTTCCTGCTTTACTGCTTTAAGCTCATGTTTAAACTCGCTTTAACTTTTTCTGCTCTAGAAGTTCTTTAACTTCCTGCATTACTGGTTTAACTCATAGCTTTATCCTCAGTTATGTTTATTATTTTATTTTAAATACTTTTTATTTATTTTAATACATATATTTTTTATCTGATTTGGAATATGTATTTTTAAATTCATTTATAATTATCTTATTTTTAATTTATTTTTATACATTTTTTAAATTTATGTTTTTATTTTATTTTTGTTTTTAATAACTTTTTAATTTATTTAATATTTTTTTAATTTATTTTTATTATTATTTTATTATATTAATTATCTATTTTTATTTTATTTTATAAATAGCTGATAGTTTATTATTATTCTTGTTATTGTTATAATTATTTAGAACACACACACACACGCCACAATCACACACACACACACACACAACACCCACACAACATCACTTACCTTTATACACACATTCACTATGACACTTATACACCATTCACTATGACAACTTATTACAACATTCACTATCGACACTTGATACCCACATTCACATATGAACTATATCACACCATTCACTATACACTTATACATTTTCCCGATATACATCTTACATTTACACTTACACTCACACACAGATTTACTTAACAACGCACATTTACCTTACACTCACATTCGCGACCTCTGTGCACAATTTTACTTTACACTCACAATTCTGTACACATCACACACGTAAGATTTATCTTTACCTCACTAATGAAGATTTACATTACCAACTCACAACACGAGATTTACTCTCACTGCACATAGAGTTTACGTTACAACTCACTACACGATTACTTACTATACTCACATCTCTTTTTTAGGCCTTCACAGATTTACTTTACAAACTCACATCACAGATTTAACTTCAACTTCAACACAAGATAGATATTACTTCTACACTGCACACATGATTTACTTACACTGCACACACAGATTTACTTACACACTCGCACACTCACTTACACATATAAGGTATAATTTATTAAAACATTTTATTTTTAATTAAACACGTACATTTTTATTACATTCAAATATAACTAAATTATTTCAAAGTTTCTTAAAAAACTTCTATAATAAATCAATCATCTTATCTGTTTGACCAAAGAATTCTATATTTAACTGTTAATACTTCTTTGTTTTATCAATTTTATAACTACTCAAGTTTTAAAGATAACTTTTTAAGCTAAAATTGTTGATGAAGTTTTTAAAAAATTCATAGTTCTTTGAAGCCGCACCGTTAAAGCAATAGAATCAGTATAATCAGCAAGGTTTAGCCCCCTAGCACCGCCCCTCTACACTAAACCAAGCCCTATGTCACGTTTTTGTTCTAGTGGCTTAGCGTGCTTTATCATATCAATCTTTACCGCATGTAATGCAAGTATAAAATAACAAAATAAGTTCTTCTTGCTACCATATCGATAGTATTTTATTAAAAGTCTTTCCGTAATTTCTTATTTAAAAATACAAATTATATGTACTTTGGCATTATTCGATCGATGTTAATAAAATATTTCAAGTTTTTTTTTAAATTATAATTTATTATTTTCTTATTATTATAATTATTAATCTATGTACAATTGACAAATCCAATCAACGAGAAACACAAACAACCCGCAAATCCTCACATGATACGTAACTGACCTGACCATCTCTCGTAAAATGGTGTTGAAATATCTACCTTAGGTCTATCTAAATTTTAGGATTATCCTTTGTACCCCGGGGCGATTCTACGGCCTAATTCCCGGTCAAAATATATTTTCAATACTGAACTTTTTCTGCTAAAGGTGGTGCAATAACTCGTTAGGGCTACAATTTAGGGTAATAATTTTAGGATAAACCTTTTTTAGGTTACCCAGGCTTGATTTGAAAGCTCTAATACTCAAGGTCAAAAGGTAATCCAGTATAGACAAGAATCGAGAATCAATGCTTATTATTATTTTATAATATATATTTCAAAGAGACTGGAAAACATGCTGGAAACGGTAATATCCTGTTTAAGCAGGTAATGAAGTCGAAATGTTTACGCGTTTCTTGTTGAGTGGAAACGGAGGTTAATCCTTATCTCTATATGAACCTCGTATGTGAGTTGGTCGATGAATTATTTATCGCTTTGTAGGCTTGATGAAACATGTTCTTTTCATATCTCTGGAACTGGGTTTCGCTTTTCATTTAAACTTTAAACATAATCATGTTAAATATTTATCTTAAGAAAAGTAAAAATAAGGAATAATAATAACTTTACTATATTTACATTGAAATTTTTAAATAATCATTATCTTTACGTAATTTATATATAATAATATATATTATATATATATATATTATATATATAATAAAATATAAATATATATTATATATATAAATATAAATATATATATATATATATATATATAATATGAGATATATAGATATATATATATATATTTAGGGATGTATACCCGGACAGGTTCCGGGCCGTGAACTTCCGGCCGGAACCTCGATTTTTTTGAAGTTCCGGTTCCGGATCGGGCCGGAACTACTTTGTTCCGAGCCGGAACTTTTACCCGGAACTTTCTACTCTTTTTAAAAAAAATTGTCTTTCTTAATAAAATTCAACAATTGATTTGTCATTATCACAGTTATATTAGATGGATAAAAATATATTCAAAAAATTGATATAGCTATCGTCCTCGAGAAAGCGGGGGGTTAGGTTGCCCTGACCCCCGCGTAGTTAGGCGAGATATCGCGTATTACTTTAAACCCTCTGCCTGAAAAATCATTAATTTTAGAATTTTTACCTTTGTATAGGGGTGAATAAATAGCAGCAGTATTTTATTTATTCTTTAATAATTGAATGAAATTTGCAAGATACAATGTATTTACAGAACCAGTAACATAATATAATACTTTTATTGACTATTTAATTAGTAGGATATTCCTTATGTCCTGTTTGCTTTTGTTTTTCTCTCATGTTCTCGGGCTGCTTCTCTGCGATTTGGTCTGTTATTACAATTAACAAGTACAGTACTCTACATATCTTAAGATGAGCAAAAATGAAGTTTTTTGTTTTTTTTTTAAATTGAAAAAGATCATACAAATTTTAAAACCTTTTCATAAAAATATTTTGGAGATGAACTATTATGTTTTATATAAAACTTATTAAATAGGCCTGAGGACCTGAAAAAAATCTAAAATTTCTAAGTTTAAGCCCATATTGAGCACAAAAATAGTAGTTTTTTCAAGATTGTAGAATGACAAGTTGAACGGGTGGTAGGAGAATGGAAGCCAGTTTCCAAAAATCTGTAGTTGTAAATTGGCTTACGCTTTTTTTGAGAAATACTACACTCGTTATCGGTAATTGACCATCGCTTTGGCCGTTTTTTAGCTTCAGCACCAATCACCTCACGTAAACTTATTTTTTTTTTTTCTTTTCATGTTTATAACTTATCGTTAACCGATATGTATGTATTTTTTTAATCTCACATAAAAGCCTTATCTGCGTGTACCCACTCCGTATGTATTAACTTCTTGGTGAATTTTAATTTTAGTTTTTGTAATTTTGTTTTTATTTTTCCTTCTTTATATCTTTTTGCCAAACGCGGTAATGAAAATCGCTTTTCATAATAAGCCGCGTTTCTAAAAACGAGGGACGAACTGTAAGTGTGAAGCAAATATGATGATAAATGACTTCGACTCTGTACTCTTTCGAAAAACTTTTAAATATGAAACAATTTTCACAAAAACTCAACCCGGTAGCTTTAATACTTTAGAACGGGGTTGGGGATATTTTTAATTTTTTTCTGAGATTTTTTTATTTTTTTTTTTAATTTTTTTTTGATTTACAAATTTCTTTTTTTAATATTTATTTTTACTAAAATTAGGTTATAATCCTAATTATGTTACAATATTATAAATCTTTTGGAAATATTATTAGGTTACTTTTAATTAAGTTATTTAAATTTATATATATCCATATCATAGATATATATATATATTATATATATATTATTATATATATATATATGTATAATATATAATATATATATATATATATATAATATATATATATTTATATTTATAAATATATTTAGTTTTTTTATATATACTGTATAATATCTTGAGTATTCTAATTTTATTATTTCTCTTATAAAATGACTTCGAACCATAATTGAAGATGATTTGCTTTATTTGTAAGTATTGAAATACTACTTATCATGTAATTAGGTAATAGCTAGGATTATTTATTAATTTAGAAAAAAGTGGTCTAAAAAATACAAAAAAAAAAAAAAAACAAATAGAATGATTTTTTAAATAAAAAAAAATACGAGGTAAATAAATAATCAGTTGGATATTTTTTATATAAAAGTAATTTGTCTTTTTTGTGCCTCAGTCTGCTTAGAATCTTGACTCCTTGGGATACAAATAAAATTGTGTACAGGTATTATTATTATATTTATATTATTAATTATTATATTCATTATTATTTATTATTATTAGTTATATATTATTATTATTATTGATTATTATTATTGAAATAGAAATATTAACTTGAAATGTAAGCAAAATTTCTTTACACAAACAAAATTTTCACTCATAAACTGTTTTAAGCAAAAATTTTTATAAATTTTTGACGAGCAAAATTTCCATATCATTTTTCTAGCTTAAATATGAATGTATTTGAAATTTTGAAAGTGTTGTGGGTATGGAAAATAGTTTGCTCTCTCAATGCTTGGTTGGAGTTTAAAAGTACCTTATCTCAAACCGAACTTTACGCTTACGCTTTTGAAAAAAAGAAGCTTTTTAAAAAAAACAACTCGTATGAAGACCCGTAGAACTTTATATAAGCTTGCGTTCCAAGGAAGCCCGACTGCAGCCCCCGGGCGGGCACACACGGCTGCACATGCATCGTTCTTCCATAGCCCGTCTTGCGCCACTTCGGTCACGTAGATCGTCAAACAGTCAGGCCCGCCACCCGTTGTTTAAAGTCGCTCGGATTTCGGCAAATTAAATAAAACGGCGGGCTGCGCGAGGAATACTTTTGTTTAACAAATACAAAGTCATTTTTTTTTTCTTTTTACAAAACATGGGTCGGAAATGGCTTGCCAAATTTTTTTTTAAATATTTTTCAGGCTTAAGCTTAGTATCTTAAGATACTAATTATCGTATCATGTTTACTAAAATAGATAACGTATAAGAGTCATGGGCGGTAGGCAGGTAATTTCAATTTTTAAGAGGTGGCAAAGGTTAGTGGATATATCTTTATATATAATATATTCATATATATATATATATATAAGTAATATATATATATATATATAGTATATATATATATTTATACTATATATACTCGAATATATATATATATATATTATATACTACTATATTATTATTATTATATATAATTATTATATATAATTATAATATAAATAATTAATAATATATATATATAATATATATCTATTATATATATATAATATTAATAATATATATATGATAATGCGATTGATTTGTTTCTAGGGAACTCAATTTATAATGAAAAGTGAAGGACAAACACCCAAGGAGGTGGCCATAGTAAAGTTAAAGACGTTATCGCGCTCTCTTGTAAGCGCATCATCCAGCTAAAGTAATAATAAAATATAAATAATGAACAATGTCAAATTATTTACGATTATCATAAAATTCATAAGTAATGAAAGAGGCGGAAGACATGCCTTCTTTCCTAGAACAATTAAAGAAATTTAACAAATTTTTTACACAAGAACTCCTAGAATTACCTTTCTTCAAGTCAACTTCTTGTTTAACTGTAGCAAACTCAAAAGATTTGTTGCGGGAAACTATAATTTTCGTTACCTTACTAAAGCGACTAGGAGCTTGGCATCTTCTAATTATTTTGCCTCCAAACACTTTCTTTCTTCATATACAGTGTTTGGGCCTGGGTGATAAATTGGTGGAAGTAGAAACTTCCGGAAGAGATGCCGTCTCTTTTATTGAAGAAATGAGGGTCAGAACCCTATCTTCCTTTACTTCATCTCCATCTTCATGGTGTACTTCCATTTCTTGCCTTCCTGGAGTGGCACTTCCAAATTGCTCTTTACTTGAATTAATCTCAGGTAGAACTTCATCTGCTATCTGAGATATTCTTTCCAGGAGGATATCCAAATCTAAGTCGGGATCAAATATATTTAAGACTTCATCCTTTAATCTCTCATGATTCTCGAACTTTGCTATATGGTCCAAGACTTTGGAAGTAACTAAAAAGTTTACTTGCGGGATGCCAAAGGCGAATTTGGGATGAGAATCTCTTAAGTCCTTTGATAAATTCTGATTAGATCTCTGGATTGACGCATGAATGTATGGAGGAGGGTATTTTTTGAACACTCAAATGCCATAAATTTTAACAGAGCTTCTGTGTAAGACGCTTCGCTACTAACTTCATTCGGATGAATTCTTTGTTCAATAATAGTAAATTCTGGGTGTACATGGGATTGATCTACTGCAAAGGAACAACTGGGCTTTAGTAAACGATTTTTTGAAGCACGGACCACCGGAAGAGATACTGTCTCTTCTGCTATGGTAGGGTTTTTCTCTTCTTCTTCTCTTTTAAGTCGCTTTGGATTGGGTAACAAACTGGGGGAGGTAAGATCCCTAGGGAGAAGTACTGCCTTCCCTGCCTTTTCGGGGTATTCTTCCTCTTTTATTTCAATTAACTCATTATCTTTACTGGTGGAGGTGAGGATCCCAGGGAAAGGTACTGCCTTTCTTGCCATTGCTGGGAATTTGTCAA
>JABUQX010079676.1:0-15000 GCA_015478945.1 Trachelipus rathkii
TGCACTAAGATCTCAATACAATCCTGCTCGTTCACTGCATTATCGATACTACTACCTGACTGCCACTTAGCTATCGATACACCTGGTGCCTTGATTTCTATACACTGGCACCTTTTCAATCGTCTATCCCGATAATACCGTAGGTGCCACTGATTTCCGAATACATCCTGGTGCAACTTGCTTATGCTGATATACCAACAGTGGTGGCCCGAAACTTACAATAACTACGTATAGGAAGTTCTCGCGATAAACTTTGTTTGCCTAAATAAACTCTCTGCACAGCTATCCGGATATACCAGGTGCCACTAGGATTTCCGATAACACCTGGCGCCACTTCGCTAACTGTGTATATCCCCATCGTTGTCCCACTGACTTCGAATACACCTGATGCCACTGCTATCGCATATACCATGGCTGCCCGCACTGATTGTTTCGACTACACAGCCTGGCGCCCACCTGCTACTCGATATACGTGGGTGCCTCCCAACTGATTTGAATACATGCCGTGGCGCCAACTGGCTATCGATATAGCTGGTGCCCACTTGGATTTCGATCACTGGTGCCCCTGCTATCAATTCCCTGGTGCCGGAAACACCTTATTTTCGTTACCCTGGCTGCAACTGCTATCCGTGATATAGAAACTCATTCTCTAGTCTTGCCACTCCTGCGATTTAGATACACCTGGCGCTCTACTCATGCGTTTATTGTTATACTTCACCTTGGAAGCATACATCACGATGCTTGGGTATACACCCATTGCCATGGAGTAGTGAACTGCGCTATCGATACTACTTGTTATATTTCTCTACGTATACTTATCATCTTCCTCGCCACTGCTAGTCGACTATATAACCTGTGTCTTCTTCTGAGGTCTTAATGAACTTTTGCATTTCGTGTCCCATCATTTGAGGAAACTATCGAGAGTCTCCACTCTCCACCTTCGGTGAATGCATGAATCACTCTCATTATGATTTCTTGGAATGATACATCATTATCCTAGAAAATACTCAAAAAAAATGAAGCATACATCGATATCACCCTGGTGCCTCACCTTATGCCATTCTCAGAATAATCCATCCTGCGCCACTCGCTATCATTACCAATATCATTGTGCCACTGATTTTCGATACCCTGGGCGCACTGCTTCATATACTCTTGAGATGGCCTGTCATTACTGATATTCGTATAGAAACTAGAGCTATAGCTTTACAGATATACCACTCAACTTGTTTGATCACAAACTGCACCTGTCACGTATGCCGTCGCTTCCAACTGATCAAAAACATATATAGGAATATTCATAACTAGTGTCTACGCTCGCTCTCTACGCACTACATTAGGCAACGAGAACCTGACGCCACTGCTTAATCGAAAATACAGCGCCGTCCTCTGGTGCAACGGAAATGAACTCGAGATTTTCGTAGATATACCCATGGCGCCAACTCTGCGCTATATAATAGTACCAGCTCACTCTGATCTGCCACTTTCGGATTACGCATATCAATACACCTGGTCGTCCACTCACTTCTCGATCGATATATCCTGGTGTAACTGATTTCACATTACTATCACCCTGGTCAGCCACTGCATCTCCCATGTTTATTCTGGGTGCCTTCGAGAGCACTCAGATTTTCGTACACCTGGCGCCTACTCGCATATCTGGTGATTCTCCCTTGCGTATGCTAACTACTGATTCGATAACACCTCTTACCTTCAGCCACCATGCTATAATCGATATCAGTGTGCCCCTTCAACTACTTTTATTCTGATTTACCTTCGCCACTGCTATGATATACCTGGTGCCACTGATTTCGATAACCTGGCGCCACTGCTATCGATATACCTGGTGCCTCTGATTTCGTTACACTTGGTGGGCCTATCTTCCTCGCTATCGTATTATATCCTGTGCCGACTCGATTTCGACACACACTCGCTCGGCCGTCACCTACATTGCGCAATATCTAATATAAAAACTGGTGCCACTAATTTCGATAGCACTCATGTCGTCACTAGCCTAGTCGATACTCATACTGTGGCAACTGATTCGATACACCTAGGTGCCCCACTTGCTATCGATATACCTTGTGCCTTAACGGAAATTCAAACACCTACCTGTCCTTCTCTAGACTATCGACATACACCTTGTGAAACTGATTCTCGAATACACCCTGCGCCACTCGCTATCGATATATCCTTGGTGCAACTGCGATTCGATATCACAAAAACTGGGCGCCAACTTGCTATCATGATATCACACTCCTGGTGCCACTGATTTCGATACACCTGGCGCCACTGCTGTCGAATATACCTGGTGCCACTGAATTTCGATACATCCTAGCGCCAACTGCCATCAGATATACCCAGGTAGCCACTGATGTTCGATAAACCTGGCACCTCTGGCTATCGTATACCCTTGTGCCACACTGATTTCCCGATACACCTGGCGCCACTGCTAATACTGTATTATACCATGGTGCACTCGAATTTTCGAAATACAACCTTGAAGCGCCAACTGCTATCGATTACCTGTGCAATGAGTTCGATACACCTTGCGCCACTGCAATCGATATACCTGCTGCCTAACTACTTGATTTCCGATACTCTGGCGCCATCTGCTATCGATAGTACCTGGTGGCCACTGATTTCGATACACCTAGAGCCACCGCTATCGATATACCTGGTGTGCCACTTATTTCCGATACACCTGGCGCAACTGCAATCGATATACCCTGGTGCACTGATTTCGATACACCTGGCGCAACTGCTATCAGTATACCTGGTGCCAACGATTTCAATACAAATCCTGGCGCCACTTTTTGCTTATCGTCCAAATATACGTGGTGCCACTGTTTCGATACACTGGTCGCCACTGCTAATCGGATATACCTGAGTGCCACACTGATTTCGAAACAACTAGCGCACTGCTATCGATATACCTGTGCCACTGATTTCGATACACATGGCGCCACTGCTATCGAAATATATTCCCTGGATACCAACTGATTTCGATACACCTGGCGAGACCACTGCTATCGATATATCCTGGCGAACCCACTGATTTTGAATACACATGGCACCCTAGCTATCGATAACTGGTGCCAACTGATTTCGATACAACCTAGTGCCACTGCTTCGATATACCTGGTGCCACTGCATTTCGATAAAGTCCTAGCGCCACTGCTACCGTATACCTGGTGGCTAGCTGATTTGGATAGCAAACCTGGCGCCACTGCTTAATCGATACTACCTGGTGGCCACTGATTTCGATAACACCTGGTCGCCAACTGCTATCGATATACCTCGTGCCACTGATTTCGATACACCTAAAGCCACTTCTATCGATATACCTGGTGCCACTTATTTCGATACACCTGGCGCCACTGCAATCGATATACCTGGTGCCACTGATTTTGATACACATGGCACCACTGCTATGATATACCTGGTGGCCGAGACGGATTTCAATACACATTGATCTGGCGCCACTGCTATCGATAAACCCTGGTGCGACTGATTTCGATACACCTGGCGCCAACTGCTATCGATATAATCTAGTGCCATGATTTCGAAAACAACTAGCGCACTGCATCGATATCCTGGTGCCGACTTGATTTCGATACACCTGGGCTACTGCTATCGATATACCTGGTAACCACTGATTTCGATACAACCCTGGCACCTACTGTATCGATAATAGCCTGGCGCCACGATTTTTGATACACAGCACACTGCTATCGATATAACCCTGGTGCACTTGATTTCGATACACCTGTGCACTGCTAATCGATATACTGGTGCCCCCACTGATTTCGATACACCTAGCGCCACTGCTAACCGATATACCTGGTGCTACTGATTTGGATACACCTGGCGCCACTGCTATCGATATTAACTGGTGCCACTGATTGTCGATACCAGCCTGGCGCCACTGCTAATCGAATAACCTCGTGCCAACTGATTTCGTACCACCGTGGCGCAACTGCTATCGATATACCTGGTGGCAGTTGATTTCAATACACCTGGCGTTACTGGCTATCGATATACCTGGTGCCAACTAATTTCGATACACCTGCGCCCACTGCTATCTTGATATCTGGTGCCACTGATTTCGATAACCTGGCGCCACTGCTATCGATATACCTAGTGCCCAATCTGATGTTCGAAACAACTAGCGCACTTGTGGGGTGCTTCGATATAACTGGTGGCCACTAGATTTCGTACACTGGCGGTACTGCTATCGATATACCTGGTGCCACGGCTGATTTCGATACCCCTGGCGCCACTGCTATCGATATAACCTGGCGCCACTGTCTTTTGATACCATGGCACCAACTGGCTATCGATATACCTGTGCCGAACTGATTTCGCGATAGCACCTCTATAGTGCCACTGCTAATCCGATATACCTGGTGGCGCACTGATTTGATACACCTAGCGCCACTGCTACCGATATACCCCTACTTGGTGCTTACTGAATACTCTTGGGAAAAACTTTAGCAATGGCTGCCCACTGCTATCCCCTTGATTATCACTCCAAATCTCGTATCACTTATCAGGCGCTCATGCCACTGGATTTCGATACAACTAGGTGGAGCCAAACCTGCTATCGCGATATACCATGGTGCACCTAGGAGCTGTATTTATCGAGACTCACACACACACCTGCCGCTCTACTTGCTATCTGATATAAATAACTTGTGCTTCACTGTATTCTTCGATACACCTGTCGCCCACTGCTATCAATATAACTTGTGTTCATCATGATTTCGATACAACCATGGCGCACTGCTTATCCAATATAACTAGGAGTTGTCTCCCATACTAATTTTCGATACACCCTGGGCGTCACTGCTATAAGATATAAACTGGTGCTAACTGATTTCGAATACCCTGGTGCCACTGCTATCCACATACACTATAATAACCTGGTGCCACGCGAGATTTCAATTAAGCGCCATAGCGCCACTGGCTATCGAGAATTAACCTTGTGAACACAAGCTAATTATATCGATACACAGCCTTGGCGCCACTGCTAATCGATAATACATGGTAGGCCACCTCGATTTCGAAACCACCTAACCGTGGCGCCACTGGCTATCGATATAACCTGGTGCCGACTAGTCCCATAGATTTCGATGGCACCTGGCGCCACTGCTGTTGTCGAAATATTACTATGGGCCACTGATTTCGATACAACCTAGCGCCACTGCCATCGATATACCAGATGGTGCCACTGATTTCGATAACCTGGCGCCACTGCCAGCATCTATATCCTTGCTGCCACTAAATCTGATTTCGATACACCTAAAGCCACTTGCATCGAATATACCTGTGCCAACTAAACACTATTTCGATACACCTGGTCGCCACTCCCTATCAGTATATCCCAATTAGTGCCACTGATTTCGAAACAAAATAGCGCACTGCTAATCGATATAACCTTAGGTGAGCAGGTATCGAATGTTGAATACAGTCTACTGGCCGCTAACTGTTCTCATACGATTGTATGGTTTCTGTTGTTTGCTCATCGGGAAATACCCGCTGGTACTCCCCTTCATACTGATTTGTCGATACACTGGTACGCCACTTCTCTCAGCTATCGATATACCTGGCGCCTCACTGATTTTTATACAGCAATGCACCAGCCGCTCAATCGATACTACCGATATGGTGGACCTACTGATTTCATAGCACCTAGTGCCGATGCTATCGCATAATATTCCCATGGTTGCACTGAATTTCCGTATACACCTAGCTGCCACTCGAGCACCCAGATTAATTACTGGTGCTGCTGATTTGGATACACCTGGCGCCACTTGCTATCCGATAATAAACGTGTGTAAGCACACATGATTTCCGAGATACACCTGACGCCACATGGCGTACGATATACTCTTGCGTAGCCACTCGGAGTATTCGAAATAACACCGTGTCGCCACTTGCCTCCACTCGTGATAATACCCTTGTGCCAACTGAGATTTCGATAACACTTGGCGAAACCTGCTATCGATAGTTAATCTCCTGGTGTCACTGATTTCGATACAACCTAGGCGCTCTCACGCCCTAGCTATCGATATAAACTTGTGCCACTGGATAATTCGTACATCCCCTGGCGCCACTAGCAATCGAATATACTTGGTGCCACTGGTATCTTCGATCACAACCGTGTGAGCCGAATTGCTATCGTATATACCTTGTGCCACTGAATCGTTCGATACACAATTCGCGCACCATCGTGAGCTATTACGATATAAGACCTGGTGCCATAACTGGCGCATTCAAAACACACCTGGAACCACTTGGCTATCTGATACGAACCTGGTGCCAGTAACTGATTTCGATACACAGAATGCGCCACTCCGAGTCTATTGAATTAACACCTTGTGCTACTAGATTTCCGATACACCTGGCGCCCAGCTCGGCTTCGACGTGATAGGTGATAAGGTCTCGGTGCTCAGCTTCGCGGATTTCGATACACCACTGGGCGCCACTTGGCTATTCGCGATAATAAGCCTGGTGCCTATGATATCGATACAGCCTGGCGCCACTGCTTAAATCGATAAACCTGGTGCCACGGATTTGTATACACCTGGGGCCACTGCTATCGATATAAGTCCTTGGAGCCAACTGAGTTTCGAGTACAGTGAAAGTCCTGGCGCAACTGCTATTGCGATATACCGCTGTGGCCACTGGATTTCGATACACCTGGCCGCAACTGGCTATCGATATACCTGGTCGCCAATAGATTTCATACAACCTGGCGCCACACTTGCTATCGATGAATATCCTGTAGGCCACTGATTTCGATTACACCTGCGCCACTAGCTATCGATTACAAACCTTGTGCCACTGATTTCGATAACAATGCGACTTGCGCCACGTACGCTATCGATATACCTGGCTCGACCACATGAATTTGTCGATACACCTGGCCGCTAACTGCTTATCGATATGAGTCTGGGTACCAAGAACTATTGATTTCCGATCTGACTTCTAGGTCACACCATGGGCGCCACTCGCTATCGATATAAAACCTGTGCCGAGCTGATTCTCGACACTATAGATTAGCACGATATATCGATATACCTGGTGCCGTTGATTTCAATTCACCTGGCGCCACTGCTATCGATATAACTTGTGCCACTGATTTCGATACAAACTATGGCGAAACTAGCTATCCGATATAATATAACCTGAGTGCCGACTGATTTCGATACACCATGGCGCCACTGAGCTATCGAGTAATAACCGTTATGGTGCCACTTATTTTGGAACATGGCCATTTGACTCCTGCTGCACAACGCGTATCGAATACCATGGTAGCACTAGTCGGATTTCGATATCACCATGGCGCCACTGCTATCGATATACCTTGGTTACCACTGGAGACATTTTCGATTATCACCTCCTCGGTGGCACTGCTATCGATATAACCAATAGGTGCCACTGTTTCGATACAGTGGCACGCGTGGCGCCAAGCCGCTATCATAATAATTAAACTGGTGCCTTCAAGGACTAATTTCGATACAGGACTGGCGCCACATGAGTCTATCGATTATAACTTGTGCCAACTGATGTTCGATACACTCTGGCGCCACTATTGCGTTCGGATATACTAGTGCCACTGAGAGTGCGAATACCGACCGCAGGTGGAAGCGTGCTGCTTCATAGATATAACAAACTCGTCGTCGAGTTCTGATATTCAGCGCGGTGATCAGCCACATGACTTTATTTCCTGAGGACTCATGAGAGCTTCGCTCGCACGTAGTCGACTGATTTCGAGTACACCTGGACGCATTCGCTACGATCAACCTGGTGCAGCTGATTTCGATACACAGTCTTGTCGCACTGCTTATCGATATAAGACCTGGTGTCCACTGATTCCGAATACAACACCTGGCGGCCAACATGCATCGACAATACCTGGTGGCCACTGATTTCGACACAACTGGCGCCACTGCTGTCGCACATTTACCGCGTTTGTGACACTGAATTCCGATACACCTAGCGCCAGACTGTCAAGTCGATATACCTGGTGCCAAACTGAATTTCAAAACAACCCTGGACGCACACTGCTGTCGATATAACCCTGGTGCCAAACTGATTTCGATACACTGGGCCACTGCCATCGATATAAGCCAGGTGCCTACTGATTTCAAATAACATCCTGGCGCCACTGCTATACGATATACCTTGTGCCACTGATTTCGATAACATACATATACACCTGGCACCGTGACCTGCTAAAACGATATACCCCTTGTGCCACTAGAGATTCGATACAACCTGGTGCACTGCTATGCGTGCATATACCCTTGGTGCCACTGATTTCGTACACCTCTGGCGAACTGCAAATCGGATATATATCCCACCTGGCTACAGGTGCCAGCTTGATTTGCGATACAATCTACAGGCGTCCATTGCTAAATCGTGAGTCAATGTAAGGCCTCTTTGTTGCACTAGATTTTCGATACAATCCTTGCGCACTTCGCTTAGCGAGCTATAGGATAATGACCAGCATGGTCGCTGCATACGCAAATGCGAATTTTTTCTATAAACACCCTGTAACCGCGCTGTATCTGATGATCATTAAGGTGCCACTGATTTCGATACACATATACACTTGGCGCCACTGCTATTGATATAACTGGTGCCACTGATTTTGATACACCCTGCGCCACTGCTATCGATATACATGGTGCGAGACAGATTTCTATGGCACACCGGCGCCACTGCTATCGATAAACCTGGTGCCACGGATTTGTATACACCTGGGGCCAACTTGCTATCGGATATACCTAAGCCTGGTGCCAGCCACTGATATTCGATCACACCTGGCCGCAACTGCATCGATATACCGCGTGGTGCTAAATGATTTCGAATAACACCTGGCGCCAACTGCTAATCGATATACTGGTGCATCTGATTTCGTACCTACACCTTGGACGCCACTGCTGCTATTCGACAATACCTGGTGCCACTAGATTTTCGACATACTATCCATCCTGGCGCCACTGCCGAGTGAGGCAAAGAAACACAGAGTTATTCAAAAACCTGGTGCCACTGATACTCGATACCACCATGGCGCTAACTGCTATCGATATTACCTTGGTACCCACCACTAAACTGCGATTTCGAATACAAAACCTGACGCCACTGGCTATGATCCGACTCATATCCTGGTAACCCAACTGATTTTCGATACACAATGGAGCGCCACTCGGCTATCTCACCGATATATCCATGGTGCCTTACTACAATGATTTCTCCATACAACCTGGCGCCCCATCTCGCTATCGACTATAACCTTTTGCCAACTAGATTTCGATACAGCACTTGACGCCAGCATGGTCTTAAGATATCACTCGTGCCACACTCAACATGAGCGAGATTTAAATACAATGCTTCCCTGTGGTAAACCAGCGCTGCTATCATAATACCGCTGTGCCTACTTGCACTTTTTCGCGAAACATCACCCTTGGCGCCACTTGCCATGCGATATACTTGATCCAGAGGTGCCACTGATTGTCGATACATCCCTGGCGCCACATGCTAATCGTATATAACCCTTGGTGGCCACTGATTCGATACACTTGGGCAGCCGAAACAGCCTATCGATATAACCGGGGGGTGGCCACTGATTTCGTACACCTGGCGCCACTGCTATTGATATACCTTTGCCACGAATTTTGAAACACCCTTGCGCGCCACTGTATAGTATCATACTGGTGCCACTGATAAGTAGTTTCAATAACACCTTGGCGCAACCGCCTGCTATGATATACCTGGTGCCACTACAGGATTCTCGCACTCTCACACCCTTCCTGGCGCCAACTAGCCATCCAACGATATACCAGGGCTGCCACTGGATGTTCGATACACCTGGCGCCACTGCTATCGATATACCTTGTGCCACTGGATTGTCGATACGACTGTGGCACCTGACAGCTAATCGATATACCTGGCTGCCTTATCTTTACTCCGCATTTCGATAACACCTGGCGCCACTGCCTTTGATACCTAAAGCGCTTGTGCCACTGATTTCGGATAACACCTAAGCGCCACTGCTACCGAGATATAGCCTGGTGCCCAAACTGATTTCGATAACACCTGGCGCCACTGCTATCGATATACCTGGTGCCACAATCGATTTAGATACAACCTGGGTGTAACATACACTGCTCATCGATATAGCTCCTCTCGTGGGCATATCTGATTCTTAATTACAACCGTGGCGCCACTTCATAGCTATATCCCCGATATAACACCTGGTGCAGGTTGATTTCAATACACCTGGCAGCAACTGCTAATCGATATACCTGTTTCCACTGATTTCGAATATCTAACCTGGCGCAAATGCTATCAATAGAATATATACATTGGCCCCATTAATTGCCGTACGTCCAATTGGATTTTTGAATACAGCCTGGCCGACTATACTGCGTAAATCGAATAATACCTACGAACTGAAATGCGGTGCAGCTGAATTTCGATACTCCTAAGACCTTGACGACACTGCTTATGCGAGATTATACCCCCTACATGGTGCCAGACTCGATTCCGACTACACCCTGGCGCCACTGCACTATCGATATACCCCTGTGCCACACAAGTGATTATGGAATATATGCCCTCTGGAGTGCACACTGCCTATCGATATACCGGTATCGAGTGCCAGAACTGAGTTTCGGATACAACATGGCGCCACTGCTATCGAATAAATCCCTTGTAACCAGCTGATTCCATACATCCAGGGCTTCGGCGCTACACTTTCGCAATCGAATATAGTGTACCTTGTGTCACTGATTTCGATACACCTGGCGCCCTATGCAATCGATATACCCTGGTGCAACAACACTCGAATTCGATACAAACCTGAGCGCATAATCGTCTGCGCTATCAGCGCGAATATACATACCTGGTGCCACTGAGTTTCGATACACATGGCGCCAACTGCTATCGATATAGCCTGGTGTAACTGATTTCGTACACCTGGCGCACCTAGCTATCGATAATACCCTGGTGCCACTGATGTTCGGTATCACTGGGGCCACTCTATCGCGATATACCGATGGTGCCAACTGATTTCGATACCCTGGCGCCACTGCTATCGATATACCTGGTGCCTCACTTATTTCGATATACCTTGCGCCACTGCTATTGATAATTACCGTGGTGGCCTGATTTCGATACACCGACCTTGGCGGCCACTGTGGCTATCGATAATTATCCTGTGCCTCTGATTTCGTTACTACCTGGTGCCAACGCTATCAGATATATTCTTATACCTGTGTAGAAACTGTATTTCGATACACCTGGCGTCCACCTGCTATCGATTATATCCTTGGTGCCTACTGATTTACGATACCCACATAGTGCGGCGCCATCTTTATGTATCTCGATATAGCAACCCTAGGTGCCCGGTTACAAAAGAATTTTCCGAGTACATCCCGGGCGCCACTGCTGCGCATTATACCGTGCTGGTGCCCATACTAATATTCGTGATACCAACCTGCGCACCATCTTGCTATCGAGATATTACTGTGTAACTGATTTCGATACAATCCTGGCGCCACTGCTCATCTCCATTACACCTGGTGCACTGACTGATTTACGCGAGTATAACACCTGGCGCAACTGCTATCGATATACCTGGTGCCACTGATTTCGATACCACCTGTGCGCCATCTGCTAAATCGAGTATGCCGGTTGGTGCCAACTATATTTCGATATAACCTTGCGCCACTGCTATGTCGATATAACCTGGTGCCACTGATTTCGATTGTAACAATCTCTGAGGCGCGCCACTGCTATTCTGATATACCTTTGATGCGGCTCGCAAATAAAAACGATTTCAATACACACCTAGCGCCCTGAGCTTCGATATAACCTATAGTGAAACTGAATTTCGATTTACATCCCTCGGTCTCGCGACTCGTTTTGCGTTATCAATGACGCGTTGTGCCAAACTTGGATTTCGAGTACAAGCCTGGCGCCACCTAGGCTATTGAGAATATACCTTGGTGCCTACTGATTATCGCATATCACCTGGCGCCACTGCTGGTTCTGATATACCTGGTGCCAACTGATTTCGATACACCTGTTCAGCACCTCGCCATCTCGATAGAACCAGGTTGTCCATGATTTCGTAAAAACTCGGCCAGACCAAGCTGCTATCGATATAGGACTTGTGCCCCACTTGATATTCGATACCACCTGGCGGCCACTTGCTATCGATATAACTTCTTCTTTGCACATGGTGCCCACTGATTTCGAACACCTGGCGCCACTGCTATCGAATTGAACCTTGATGCCACTGTAAATCATATGTTCGATACACCTCAGGCGCACCTGAGCCTATCGATATATGGACTGGTGGCCACTGAATTTCGTGAGATACTCACGTCAAGCCCACTCGTCTTCTGATATACATAGACGTCTGGTGCCACTGACTTGATACACCATGAGCGCTACTTGACTATCGATATACCTGGTATCCACTGATTTTCGATACACCTGGCATCACTGCTATTCGATTATATCCTGGGTGGCCACTGAATCTTGATACACATGGCACCACTGTTATCGAAATACCTGGTGTCACTGATTTTCGATACACCTTTAGTGCCCACTAGAGCTTAATCTAGTAATATGACTTACGTGCTTAATGTCTCTTCTCAATTACTCGATGTTCTGATATCAACTCCTATTGTACGCTTCAGGCTGCTAGTTCCGACGATGAGTATACATAAACGCCCACGTGGTGCCTACTGATCTATCGATACCATACCCAATCGTCGCTGCTAACACCCTGCTAATCGATAACGCATCTGGTGCCACTTATTGCGTAATCAAATCGGAAAATTATCAAGGTCCAACCTAGAGTCGCCGCATTAAACTTACAGCTATACCTTGATATACTTCTGCAGTCCTCTAACTTATCGTGTGCAATCCTCGATTTCTCAACTCTCACACTTTCAAGCCCTTATGGCGCTTATCAATCCTACTTCCGCTTCAAATACGGCCGAGGACCCGTCTTAAAGCGAATTATAGACAACCCTCTCCGGATCAAGTTGAATTGGCATCTAATTCACGTGGCTATTACATAACTGAGCTATCAAAAAAATGACTATATTCACACCAAAACCAAATTAAACATGTTGCCCAATATGGACACTTTCTGATTTCGATATCTTAACCTGCAGTCCGTCCAACAGCTATGCGACCACAAGCCAAACCAGATAACGACCAGGATGGCCTCTGCCATTTTATCCCAGATCACTCTCCTCTAAGTAACTGATACATGTCAACCTCACTGATTATTTGATACAGCTTACGATGTCCTAAAGAATCCGGGCGTCCCTACTGCTATCTTCACCTCCAAGGATATCTGGTCTCTACAGTACTACGTTTGCTCTCGAAATCGTGACTGAAGAAATGACCCCCGGAAGATCCAAGTCTAAGTCATGCACGACCGGAGATGACGGCAGTAGTACACTGGGCTATGATATAACCTGGTGCACTTTGAGATGTTCGCATTTCGATACCAGAACCTCATACGATCGGCCGCCGCTACCGCTACTCCGGATATATCATTTCTGTTGTGCACATTTATTTGGTAATATGCTGGAGTGCAACAACTAAGCTATCTCTTTGATATATACCTCTTGAGTGCACACTGAATTTCCGAGTATCAATTTGAATTTCATCCAATTGGCGCAATACTGCACTTATCGATATAGATTATGGATCAGTTTGTACCCGTTTACAACTTGTAATTTCCGATCGTCAGCTAATATTTCGATAGCGCAGCTATTTCCCTTTGCGGCAGCAACCCTGCTATCGAATATAACCAGAGCATACGTGGTGCACTACGCATGCGTTGGATGGTTCATATAGCATGCTCAAGAGTGCCCTTCGGCACCCATCGTAACTAGCTAAATCCCGATATAAACTGAGACCGCATCCTGTATTGCCGATTTGACTGACATGATGCATTCGATAAGCTCCGCGCAAGATGTGGCGAGCCGACTTGCCTGCCTATCGCGATTAGTTGTTGCATGCGGGCCTATGTGCCATCTGAGGATTTATCGAGAAATAAACATAACAATGCTGAAGCAGACGTCCACTATGCGGGTCGCTAAGCTCGAGTAGTTAATCGGCGTGGAGTGCACATCCAAGATCTTCATCTACAAAGATTTTCGATAGATGTCGCCCACTGCACGGTCCGACGTGCTATCGATAACTCAATTGTGTGTCCACTTCCGAGATATCGATATCAGTGAGAATAGACTTTAGACCACCTGCTGCTCGCCCTCTTAGCCTATTACACGATACTAGCACTTCGTGCCACCTGAATCGAGCATGACATCCCTTGGCAGCACACTTCGGCTTAACTTCCATAGGAATGATACAGGGCACTTTTCACATGCGGTGCCTTTCATCACAACCTCGATGCTTCGACTATATCATCTAACCCCCACTGGCGCCATCTGCTGATCGATATAACATTGTTGTCACTGACCGATTTCGAAATACTTCCATACCTGGCGCCCACTTTGCACCAATGTTTCTCCGGATATAGCAATGACTCATGGTGCCAATACAAAGGAATTTCGGATACATCCTGCGCGAAATTGCATATAACAATCGGTTATCCACTATCTTACAAACAGATCTCTCCCGTTGCTTTGCCATCTCTCCGACTGTTCCGAGAATACACGAAGGAATCATCTACAGAATGCGCCCACTGGCTATCGATATAAGCATCATTTTGTTCTCTTTTTGTTTGGTTGCCTTTTTTTTTGTTTTTTTTTTTTACTGTGATTTTTGTCAATATCAACTTGTGTTAAGCGCACCATGCTATCTACGTCTTCAGATACTACCTCCAATATGAGTGCCGCAGCTGACGATTGTCGATTAATCACATGACGCCAAACCACGATCTTCATGCATAGAATTCTAGATTACCTTGTGCCGTACTGTTTCTGAGGTAACCAT
>JABUQX010079676.1:22500-27209 GCA_015478945.1 Trachelipus rathkii
AACGCTATTTTGGAAGTATCTAATACTAAGGTAGACTTTAATAAATTCCTTTTACACACGGGTAAATTATCGCCCTTCTCTGACCAGGAGATAGCCTTCCTGAAAGAGTGAGCCAATGTCATGTTTCATGTGACTGTCGCCCTCGACTCCATCCAGGGGAGGAAGAACACATATCTTGGAATTATCCTTCCTATAGTGGCCGTCACTATTGTGAATCTCAGGACAATGATGAGCAAATTGACTGTCTGCATGCCAATGGTTGACGTTCTGGTAACATCTGTCACTACACGGTTCAATCGCTAGATGGACAACCGAGACTATCAGCTGTCAGCTGGGTTCAATCCAAAGTTCCGACTTCACTGGTTGCTTAGATTTGATAACAGTAAAACTCTCTCTGTAAAGACAGCTATAGAGCACGAGATGGAAAGTGCAATAACCGCTCTAGACTGTCGAGAGCAACAGCAGCTCTAGCGACAGTAGCATGTCTGACAATTTCTTCGATCGATAGACGGTCAGTGGTAGAAGTATGAGCCTTAAGCAGAAGGACCACAGACTTGTCGACACTTGGCTGAATTCCAACGGAAAAAAAGGAATGGTCGACTCCGACTTCGTGGGGGAGCAGATCTTTATCAACCTTTTCATAAAATATAACACACAAATTCAAAGCTACTGAGGAACTACAACTTCCAAGGTAGGGTAAACATTTACAATTAAAATTATACCCAGCTGATGGCGTATAATTTTAATTTACCCTCCATATTTATGGTGGAGTAAATAAGAGAAACGAACCTAAAATAATTTAAAACATTTATATTGAATTAACTATTATTCTAGCAGTTGACCTATTCAAAAATCAATTAACTAATAAAATCAATTTCATATAATCATTGGTCGACAGGATTTTTCCGGCACGAGGTTTTGGAACCGATTATGAGTAATTTTGTGGTGCTGATTCCAAAAGTTTTCTCTTTATGCGTATCATCACATTCGTAAAAATATGAATACCATATATATATATATATAATATATATATTAATAATATATATATATATATATATATATATATATATATATATATATATATATATATATATATATATATATATATATATATATCTCTACTCACTCTCTCTCTCTCTTCTTCTTCACCTAACCCATTCAAGATTGGGAGTAAGGCGCTACAAGCATCCGGAAAAAGAAAAGCGGTAGGAGAGTATGACAAATGTCGAAAAGAAAGCCCAGCCTTACCACCCCTCTGTACCATTAATTAGTGAGAAATCGTCACAGACAGAGAAAATCCACACAAGCTTCATGGGACCGCGACGGACCCTCACTATGGTAAATCGTCAATGTGAGGTTCATCCCTTGGCCAGGTGGGCCACAACCATGCCCATACAAAGCCCGCCATTCTCTCCCTATCATACCGCTTTGTTCTATCACGCAAGCCATTTCTCTCCTTCAGACATTCGTTCCCCGACTCGATCCACTTTTTCCAGGTGTCGACAATTCGGTTCCCAACACACTCTCCACTATACATCCCGCTTAACCAGCCGACTATCATTTCCACACGACCAAACCATTTCAACATACTCGTTTATTCTCTCATTACCCACTGCACACCCCACAACTCTATAATACGTTCATTCCTCATTTTATTGATTCTTCTCACCTAGCATGCCCTAAGATTGTCCATCTGAACACATTGAACTTTAGATCTATATTTCTTATTCCAGACCATAGTCTCACTACCATACAATAACACAGGTAACAACATACCCTCATATGAGACTCTAGTGCACTCAAGACTTAGTCCTTTACATTCACCAACGATTTAATTGCACCAACCTTCCTGCCATTCACACCACTACCTACACTCTGCATCATCCGTTTCCCTTCTCATCAACACATACCCTAAATGTTTAAAACAGACCTTGCTCAACTATACCATCTTTCTTCACACTGAGGACATCCTCACCTCCCACAACCATAACCACTCTATCTGGTACTTTGACCTCTTCTTTTACATACCCTGCCAAAATCTCTCTACCAATCCTCTCAGCTCTCTTCAGATTCGCCACAAAACCAAATCATCCGCATATAATAGGTGGTGCCCTCACTCATCTCAGCTCTCCATCATTCTACTTTCATTCCTGCCATCCCTCAAGATTCTTTCATAACCCCATCCATATACAAATTGAATAACCAAGGAGACATAACAACCTGTCTCACTCCGCTATTAATCCTAAACCAATCACCATTGACACCATTTATTCTTACACACGCTTCACTATCGTCATACATACTTTTGATTCCATTCAGAAGCCTACCACCAACACCATATATCACTAATACCTGCCATAAAGCTTCCCTAACTCTATCATACGCCTGTTGTTAATCCATAAAACCTAAATATAATTTATTCTTCTTCTCCTTCATTTCTCAATCATTTGTTTCAATGTAAAGATTTGATCCACACATCCTCTACCACTCCTAAACGCACCTTGTTCTTCACCAATCAGTCCTTCAGTCACTCGACGCAATCTTTCGACCAAAATACCAGCATATACCTTCCCTACAACACTCAATAAACTTATTCCCTATAATTTCTACAGTTCCCTTTTCTCCCATACCTTATATAGGGTACTATACTACTCTCTTCCAATCCCGCGAAAATATACCCTCCATAAACGCTTTATTACACAACTTTCATATATATATATATATATATATATATATATATATATATATATATATATATATATATATATATATATATATATATATATATATATATATATATATATATATATATATACTATATATATATAACTATACACAACATATAACTATATATATATATATATATACCCCCTCAAATTCAAAATAGATAATTGTTATGAATTTGAAAGTGGTTTGAAAGTCACCCAAATGATGTTATGGAATATGTAATAATCATATGACATTGATATTTAACTTTATAGCCGTTTAGTTATTTTATAAAACACAAAACAAGACTGTAAAACATTGGATAAACTGAACAATACAAGTTTATCATTTTCTATAAAAAGTGCAAAATGCCCATAGCGTTAAGTGCAAAGCATTATGAGGTAGATGTTTTCCGCAAAGAGTGTCGATTGTGTACAGCATCAGGACAACATCTCTCCATAACGCTCCCGCAGTAGTCAGTCATTGTATAACGGTTCTACCGGCCTTGATACCGTACTTCTATTGCTCCGATGTCTTAATAAAAACACCCAGCTTGTTCTTCACTGAAATTGCGCAGATTTTCTGGAAACCTTTGCAGATGGTTGTGCAAGTAATGCCATTTAATGCTCATGTTGCATCCCATTAACTGAAAATTTGACAAGAGCTCTTTCATTATGTCCTTATAGTTGTGCGGACTTCCTGCTTTCTAGAATGTTTAATGCAACATTATCAAACGCTTTCCCGGCTCTTGCCTCAATAGGAAACATTGATGTAACAAATTGTGAAGGAAAGGCTAAGCATATTTAGTTGAAACATTGTTCTGTGCCATCAAGAGCTTTGACAAATTGCTTCATCACCCCAAGTTTGATATGAAGATGTGGCAGAAGGATTTACTCGGATCAACTAATGACTCATTAGCGATGTTCTGTTGTCTTGGTATTAAGCTAACTCCTGTTGGCCATGTATCCTTAACCTACGGGGAAGGTTCGATTATTTATTGCTCCGGGCTGGTCCAGTTTTTGCCCCAAACTAGATATGACCATAATTTTCTTAATTTTCAAGTGTGTATGTAGTGATTTATAAAAACTATTAAAATATACTTCCACTTATATCTCTTCTATTTTGTTTTTATTTTAGTACCCTATTTGGATGTAATAAATAAAAGGTCATATATGCTTTAACTTATATTATCTTATATTATTTAGTGGACTTTGTACTTTGCCAATATTGGGTATAATTGTACAGAATTCACTAGACTCCAAAAAAAAAACAATAAGGCTCATTACTGATTCAATAACGGTCCTAATTGTTGCGCTTGTGAAAATCAAAATTAATAATCAAATTGTTAAGGGTATGGAGGTAAATTGTTTAATTTTCTAATTTCTTTTCAAATATATATATATATATATATATATATATATATATATATATATATATATATATATATATATATATATATATATATATATATATATATATATATATATATATATATATTTATAATATATATATAAATATATATATATATATATATATATATATATATATATATATATATATATATATATTTACTATAAAAACATACTTTTCATTTAAAAGAAAAGATTTTTATATAAAAATATATATATATATGCCGTATATATATATATATCAATAACTGTATATATGTATGTATATATATGTATAATAATATATATATATATAATAATAATAATAATAATAATAAATATATAATAATAATAATAATAATAATATATTTAATAATATGTAAAATATAAAATAATATATATATGTATAATATAATAATATGTAATATACTAATATAATAATAATAATATAATAATAATAATAATAATATATATGTAATAATATATAACATATATAATAATAACATATATATATAATATAATAATAATAATAATATGTATATATATACCAAATATATATATATAATAATAATATGTAATAATATATATATATATGTAATAATATATATAATAATA
>JABUQX010079677.1:0-10000 GCA_015478945.1 Trachelipus rathkii
AGAGCGATAGAGGAAGATATAGTATTCGCAATGGAAGTCCTTGAATAGGAATGTGGCATAATTTACAGAAGAAACTAACGTCACTACGTGGGATTCGTATACTTTGACAACGGAATATACATTTTTAAATTATGTCTTTTATCGCCCTGTAATGCCCATGTATAAACAATCTTTTCCGGACCATAAAAAGACTTATATTGAGAATTATATCTTAATATAACATACAAATTCAGGATATAAGTTGGCGATGATAGAGTGAGGATAGAAGATCATATAACAAATAACAGGTTCATAAATAGAACAAAAAGAGCTTATACTAATGCTCATCCTGACGCTATTCTTGAATGAGATTTTATGTTGTGTGTACTTCCTAGGGACCTATGTGAACTGTTTACTTCTTTTAATAAAAAGGGAATATCCTGAAGATTAGATTTCAAGGATTTATGATGTGTACCAGACAACGCCTAAAAGACATAACAACTTATTCAATAAAGTTATAACAGATAGAAGCAGATATCAACTTTACGGTATTGTGTAGACACTATCAGTGAATTTCAATGAGTCAGATATAATAACAAGGCGCACGCAATATCATAATCTTTCTTAGTTAAATATACATATAACAGTTATAAGCTCACGGCTATTACAATTAGTAAAAAAAGAAAACTCTCTGAGTTCTACTATGACAATATCGTGAAACATAAATTAAGCTGTACTTCTACTGGTCTAGTCAAATGTAATATTTAAAGTACACAGCAGCCTGAAACGCAGAATAAATAAAAGACATGTTCTATATGGGTGTTGACATTCAGAGTACATACAATTATCGCAAAGCAAAACGTCTCCTAGGAGCATGCATTGCTTAAAACTTCAGACTTACCTCATTTTATTTTCAAATGAACAATAAAAAAATCTGAGAGAGAAAATAGCTCTTCAACATTAGTTTAAAGTCAGAGAATATATGAAAGTTTAATCTCATATATAGCCTATAATGTCTAATCAATAGTATACGAGTGATATATATTGAGTGTTCATGACATATACAGAAAAAAAGATATATACGTTTTTATTTCTTTTATTTGGCATATAGTTGAGACATAACGGGGTACCTATATCGAAACAGAATATTGGAACCTATATTCACAATACACCATCATATACATATACATACTACATATATCACTCACTATAACCTACAACTCTGGCATATAGGTACTATACTATAGTATATAATCTCACCTACTATGAACTTATTGGATCAATCCGCACATCTACTCTATATACCATACTTCAACAACTCAACTGAGCATTACAGGCGCTCATACAGAACTTATTGGATCTCCGCACTCATCCTCCATACCTCCAGTATACCTCGCTTAACAAAGAATCTGGGATATTACCCACGCACTACCATCCTCTATATACCCTAACTATCACTACTCACATTAAGCGTGTATGTATATGCAGCCAAAATCGATCCTAAATAAGCAGAGAATGGGAACTCTTTCTAGAGTCATTGGTAAATTTTTGTAAGTTCAAGCAAAATCTGACTAATAGCTTATAATATCAGTAAATCGTGATGAACAGATTAACTAATATTCATAAAATATCTATATCAGAAAGCGTATATGTGAGATAAGATTCTCTTAGTTCCTTAGTACGAGTTTGAAAGCAGCTTCTCTTGGTGACGGAGGTCACTATATTAGCTAATTACGTAAGATTGTATGTATTGATTATTTTTCATAGATAACTTTAAGTATTGCAGTATATGCAGTTATTTACATATAATCATTTATAAATTTGATATTGAGAGGAATTTTAAATGCAACAAGTGCAATAGCAATTTGATATTATTTAATATATATATATATAAATAAATTAGGTATCTATAAATGTAATATCATAACATGCAGTGTATAATATATAGTATTCACCTGTAAAATTTAATTGGTTAATATGATTTTAATACAATAGTAAAGTTTATGAATAAAATTTATCATCCTCCTATATACTTAGTATGTATTCATACAGAAAATATTTACGAGACAATATAATAATTATATATTTAATTGTATATATATATATAATAAAATAAAAAAATGTGAATATATATATATATATATATATCACTAGTGGGCAAAATATATTCTTAATGTAACTTTCAGCTATTTATTAGATTTAAATATTCTATTATAATATATTTGATAATATTTGTTGTATTTAGTTCATTATATATATATATCTATGAGTCAAATATTATAAGCCTTAGAATTAAAGAGGTAGTATATCTATATTTAAAATCACTACTATATCGAAATTAGTATGTCAGGAAATTCAAATGTTTAGATTTGTTTTGGTTCTTTAAGTCATTCATATAAATTCATAGCCTCACGAAATAGTAAGGTCCTATTTTAGTTGACTAACTGTAATCAATTTATAGGTAAAGGTAAGGATTAGAATGGGGATTTATAAATCAAAGGGAAATAGGAATAGTCATCTACTTACTGAATAGGCAAGTGTCGAAAGGTTAAGAATGTATAGAATATAAGGACGAAATCTTATTATAGAATTAAATATAATATAGGTGTATTGTCCTTGCCTCGTCATTGCGAGCGGATGCCAACTATAGAGGATGTGAGGAGAGTGTAGAGACGAGAGTGTATATACCACTCATTACAGAAATATCGGGCGAGTATACATAGTTGTGGCAGAGGTGTATTTATTGAACATAAGTCCGATTTTATGGTTAGGTAGAGCGCTTGAGTTGGGGTTGATGTGCGTGTAATGTGTACACCAATATATATAGCGCTAATTAATGTTAGGCCTTGTGTGGGATAGGAGAGAGTGAATTTAGCGATAAATCCGATTAGGTTAGGAAGAAGCGCTATGTTGAAAGGTACACTGTTCGAAAAGTGACGTTAGTGTTAGAAGAATGGTAAATCTGCAGGTATGAAAGTTGAGGGGGTTTATAAGCCCTAGGTTTATGAATTGAATAAGTTCTTGTATGTAGAGAATGATCATATGAGATGGGTACGGAAGAGTATTTGAGCGACTAAGAGTACTAGGCTATAGGAAGTTATTTAGTATACAATAATAACGTTCTATAAATATATAGTATATATGAGAGTGAGGTAATAATTAGTCTGGAGGATAGAGGGAGCAGGTATAGTACCTGCTATGATAATATGGGTTAACGGGGGATATAGAGCAGAAACTGTATAGATGCTATAGGTAATATTAGAATATATATGAGTGTTGTATATAGGCTAAGATATAATATAGCATGGTTATAATTTATATTAGCTTAGTAAAATAGGGTAAGTGTAGAGTGGTCATGAAGGAACTGATTAGCTAGAGATACAAGGTGCCATTTAGTTATAAAAGTGGTAGATGGATGTGTAGATTCAAATTTTCACATTGAGAAATAAAACTGATTGAGAAAAGATATAGAAGAATAAATATTGTATCTAGTGGTATTTAATGGACTTATGCAACTAGGACGTATAGTACAGATATAATACAAGTTCTGTGGTAGATGTATAAGGTGGTATATCTCAATTAGCTCTGTCTCCGAGATATGGCGATAACACTATCTTGAACTGCAGAATACCAATATATTGATATGCTTATATCTATTATAGTTGTACTGATGAGTGTAAGAATACCATTTGTAAAATGAGGATGTTCGAGACTTTACACCGAAATCAAACGTGATAAGTACGCTATTGGAAGTAGCAGGGCTGAGTAGTTGATAATGGTGTTAGTAATAGCTAATCACTTGCGATTTCGTTATATGGACTTTGAGCAGTATATATGAGCTGGGATCGTAAAAGAACATTGATGAGGTGAGGACGAGGAGGTATCACTTATGCAGATGGAGAGCATACGAATTAGAAAAATAGTGGAGTGTTGGTGTCTCTGTTGATCATCACATTGTATTATTGCTAGACTAATGATTTTGTGTTATGTGTTTGAGGAGTTTAGTAGATCTGAAGAGATTGCGTTGCATAAGTATTAAAGGCATACATCTCATTAGGTGTGTGTTCGCGGCAGGAGTGTATTACAACAGGTATTGTGTTTGTAGAAATGTGAACAATGTGGCACTAAGTGAACTGAGTGAGATGGTGAATGGCTTTTCGCGACTGTAAAATAGTCCTCACTCATGAAGTCACTACTCTGGAAATCTGGTGAGACAATATAAAACAGAGAATATCATTAATAAATACACACTAACATAGAGCTATCAAATTATATGGCCATGATAGGTAGCGAGCGAAACTAGGAATGACTTGACAGCAATGTTTATGTGAGGGGCATATTCGTGACATTGCGAGAAATTAAAGAGAGATTGGCAAGAGAGAGATTTGCATTATTTTAAATATCTTTTTAGAGTATGAGCGAGAGACGAGAGACATATATAGTTCGCGAGAGTATAGCGTGTTCTAAAGGCATTATCTCGAGGAGTACATGATTGATATATACAGAGAGATGTTTTATCTGATCAGATATTAGAAGTGTAATAAAAACTACAATCGGAGTGGAGATAATGTCGCCTATATAAAGAGCAATCTGGATAATAAGCGATCACCGAGAATGATTGAAATATATATTATTTCACTTAATGGTAACAATCTTAGGGATGTAGTTGTTATAGGTATGTGAGAAGAATTTATAAATATGAAGTAATGAAAAGTGTAAGGGAACTCTGTGATGTGAAGTAAGGGCTTAATGAGAGAATAAATCAGAGATGTGTATTTAAGATGTAGTTTGATAAGCATAGGTAAAAGGATGGATGATAGCGGGTTAGTTAAGCGGTAATATGTATTAATATAGGATTGAGCTGTGCCTGGAATCGAACCGCTGGAAGCGATATATATAAAAGAAAAAATGATAGTAAAGTACAGCATAAAGGTAAATGTGTGTGTCCACGAGCTGAGATAAACAAAGGCCCTATAATAGGAGAGAATGGCAGGGGTTATTGTGGTGGGTAGGTGTGGGCCCCCTGGCACATAAGGCATGAACTCTACAACTAAGAGCGAGATCTTAATCACTATAGTGATGAAGTACCTGTATCAGCCGTCCCGATAAAGTCCCTTTAGATGTATATGATATATTTATTTATCGAATGAGCGAACAATACTCTCGCTAAAGGTATATGGGAGGGGATTATAGGATATTATATAAGGGAGTGTAAGCTATATTCTATCGACTTACTAGTCATAATGTTCTTAACTCCTATACTTTACTGTTCCTAGAGGGGCGTATTGATTGCGTACCTACACCTATAACCAAATTCAATGAGGAAAAAGTTAGAAGGTAGATATATATTAATTAATATTATGAGTACTAAAGAATTTATAACTCTTCACATCTAGTCAGGAGGAGGGTCAGAACCACTGGATACTCCGCGATTAGAGCTTGAGTTTAAAACAGTAACTATCGAGGCGCTCATAAGCATAAGGCCATCCACGTTCTAGCCTAAAAATAGAATATCGTTTTATCAAGTCAACTTTATTTATAAAGCTCCGGTTTATCTTTTTATTCAATATTCCTTTTTTTTCTCAGCATTATGTATTGCTGCCATTACAATATATTCAATTAATATCAATAAAAAAAGACTTTTCACAAATAGATCCATCATGAACAACATTCTATATATAACTACTCCATATCTCATTATTATTTTCACTAAAAAATCTTGATCCAAAAATTTTTATTGAATATTTAATATTTTAGTATTAATTTTAATTATTATTAAATTATATTTATTATCTTAATTTATTTTTCGGAATGTTCCGATTATATTTTCCCCTGTTAGGTTATCATCATTCAATCACGTATATGCTGCGTAATCGGTCACTTGAGATATTAGAGGAGTTACCTATCAGGTGTATTATAATAATTTATAATATAACAATAAATTAATTAATAATAATAATAATTAGGATATTATTATACATAATCACATTAATATATTATTGTAGGTCTGAGTAATGATACCTCAATATTACATACACATAATAGAGTATAATCAATTAATAAATATATTTATATATATATATAATAATAATATATAATATATTAATTTATATATTATATAAATTAAATATAATAATAATATATAATAATATAATAATAATTATAAATACTAATAATACATAATAATAATAATAATATAATAATATAATTAATAATAATATATTAACAATAGCTATAAACTAATTATAATAATATCTAATTAGTAATTTATTATGTATTTTAAATCTTGTGTTAAAATAAATTCATTCCATTAGAGCATAGATAGTACACGAGAGAGAGACTATACTGACACGGAAGGTAAGTCGAGAGGTTTAGCGGATCGGATACCACGCTCTGTGTATGCTATCTACACACAGTCACGTCATGATTCGTCGCACTGGCCGTTTTCTCGTAGAATGGGTATCGTTCCTCTAGACGCTAGTGGACATAATTCTTAAGTTAGAGTTGATATAGTGATAACTATTTCATAGATACGCCCACAGAGTATAATTATACGTCTTCAGCTGGAATTGGTAGACGTATACAAACTCACCTCCGGAGGACCCTACTATATTTAACAATGTACATAAAGAAGCTGATCCATAGCGACAATCTATCCACACAATACTTACTACGACTACTACTTACTACTACTACTACTAGCTACTCACACACTACAACACACTAACACTACACACACCACGACTACTACTAACTCATCTACTGACTTGCGCCCGGCGTAGCCGCGCACATTGCTTATATACTTAAACTAATTACTATTACATATAATCATAAATCATTATATAACTTTATCACACTTTGAGCTATAACTTAATATAATATATAACATATAACGTACTAACATTTAACCTAATAATTTAGGAGCATCTAGCGAGTTAAAGTAACCACACTTGAAGTATCAACATTTAATATACAAAAATGGTATAAATATAGTCAATAATTATATGAATATACAATAATAATAATAATCATATAAGAGAATAGATGAGTATAAGAGTTAATACACCACTCCCACTATGAAAAGTAAGAGAGATTAACTAATAATACCAGATACGTAACTAATAAAATTGAGCTTAATATACTCAGGAGTAGATGGATTAAGTATATAATTTCCCGCGCCTTCCGGAAGAGTCCCACTAATTAAGCGGGGAGAGAATCAATCATAAATAATGCGCCCGCCGTTGGCTCATAATAACAACAACAACTCAGTGATATACTAGAGTACCGAGAGCCACGATCAATCGCCATACTAGACTTCTAACTAATAACACACGAATATACTAATACATGTAGAACTATCAACTCAAACACACTACTTGAGCTTGACTTTGGGCGACAACGTCTCTTTCTATTCTCTTAAACTAATTCTTTATTTTCCAGAAGAAAAAAATTACAATTAAAATTAAACATAATTATCAAAGGGCCATTATTAAGTCCGAAAAAAAAAGTCAACGTAAGAAGCTCTACAAACCAGAATTATGGCAACCACAAGTAATACTCGCTCGAGAAAGAACATTCAACTATAAAAAAAAAACACACAAAAATATATTCGAATATCTTGGAGGAGACTGAGCGGAACCGCAAATCCGCCATCTGGGCTTATCGGTGTTCGAGAAGTCGGCTAGATATCGAACTCTTCTAATTCAAAGAGTCTTAATACTTCTAGTTGTAGACACTTTTAATCTATCGTGCGATACGCCTCCAGATGCAGAGTTTTTATTAAAGAAAATTAAAGCGAAGCCTTCTAGAAATTATACGGTTGGTTACACGATGATTCAGATGAGAGTATGGAAGATATTCGCTGGTGCATGTCTAATTAATTAAAATGTTGAAATTGAGTGTGTATAATGTGAGAGAAGGTTTTTGCCACAAGAGTATATATGAGTCTAATACCATTTAATTATTTTTTTTTATATTAGGAATTAATTATTCCAGATAAGGCATTAGGCATATATTATACACTTTATTATATCTATAATTGATATAAATATAATATTAATTATAATATATTAAATTTATTTAATATAATATATTGGGAAATATTATATTGATTAAATACAAACTTGAGAGCAATTATATTAAAAATTAAGTTAGATATACCAGAGTGAATCAATATGCACACCTTCAAATATATCAAATAATCAAGTGATAAAAAATATATGATAGATCACACAATCAATAATAATAATAATAAATTAATAAGTTTTGTATTCAATTCTGATTATACCATTGAAAAAGAAAAACGTACCATCACTACTTTGATGCACAATTGGAGTATCAGCCAAGTTTTCATGTTCAACTATTTCATGACTCCTCTTTATAGCAGAAATGTTGGTGAGCCCACTTGTAGAAGCAACAGGTTCTAATGGCATACTTTCTATAATATATATATATTATTATATATATATATATATTATATATATATTATAATTAATATATAAGGGGGAAGGAGAAACACAAGAAGGGATGAAAAGAAGAAAAAGATTATGGAAAAAGCTGAAGCGTTATATAGTGCTTTGCGTTTGGGCCGCTGTTATCTCCACACTCGTGGTTAAGAACAGTTATCTTAGCAGCATAAGCAGTTATTTATTGTCACACATATATATTATCATCATTTGATGTTAAAAGAATTAAACAGAACCTAATAATCTGTAACCACCCTTTAAATTTAATAAACAAACTCTATAGAAAATAAAAAAAAACGGGAGAATACGAAAAATATCTCTGAAAACATTAACTATAATTTTAAAATTTCGGGGATACGAATGAGTGTCTGTTGGGGCTGAGTTAAGACTTCACGTCGTACTCCACAATGCTAACACTCAGTGAAATGATATAGGATTTGATTTTGTAGTCATTCAGAGGCCACGCGTGCGTAATAATAATAATAATAATAATAATGTTGAAGATATCTCGTCGTCTTTTTTGAGGTTGATAATAATTAATAAAATAATAATAATAATATAATAATAATATAATAATAATAATAATAATAATAATTAATAATATAAAATAATATAAATAATAATAATAATAATAATAAATAATAATAATAATAATAATTAATAATAATAATAATAATAATAATACATAAAATAATAATAATAATATTTTGCTTGATAATAAAAAAAAAATAAAAAATTATTAATTTTATAAATAAATAAAATAAATAATAATTATATATAATAATATAATAATATAAAATAAATAATAAAAATAATAAGAAAAATAAAATAATAATAATAATAAAATATAATATATATATATATATATATATATTATATATATTTATATATATAATATATAAAATATATATATATAATATATATATATATATATTATATATATATATATATATATATATATATATATATATATATATATATATATATATAACCCTAAAAATAATGCCAATATTTTACTGCATTCTGACAAATTTTTATGAAATATGGCCTCAATACGTTTATTATTATTATTATTATTAAATTATTATTATTATTATTATTATTATTATTATTATTATTATTATTATTGTTATTATTATTAATATTATTTATCAACTTTTGTTTAATATAAGTTGTGCTTTTAGCTTCCTATTCACGAAATGTTTTCATTTAATTTTCTTAAAAATATTCTAGAAAATAATTTACAAAGAAAGTCTTCAGAGTTTCGATTCCTGCAACTGAATAAATTATTTAACACAAAATTTAAGATTATAAAATTACTAAATTTTAGGTAGCATTTCATATTATATTTAATCTAAGAAACATTACGTTAAACTTTTTGTTAATGTTTGGTTTATGTCCATGCTATGTATCGCAAAACAAATTATTAATTTGTGATATATGATAGTTTATGTCCAGCGTATAACGCGTCCTGAATGATGCTGATTCGTTGAGAATGTTAAAACTCGAACCTCTCTACATTGTCTTCTTCAAATATTTCCATAGAAAGGTCTATG
>JABUQX010079677.1:22500-28187 GCA_015478945.1 Trachelipus rathkii
CCAACCATCCTATATCCACTGGTACTCAACCCAACTAAAGAATATAAAACTAGCCACACTTACAGCCTTATAGATTCGAGCCTTCCGCATATGTTCCCCTAATCATCTTGAAAATGAAACAAAACTCCTTTATTCCACGTTTACAAAATTAAATTACCTACCCTATATAATAAATAAAGCATACCAAAAAGCCAAGCAAAAATATTACCATCCACCATGCACCAATACCAACCTCAACAAAACCTTCTTTCGTCTACCCTACAAAATTGACCAAAACATTAAACAACACTTATTAAAATCTATCATTGTTACTCAAAGTAATTCGTTCACCTTCAAACACTCCCTTAGACCCCCCACATCACACAACCTCCAAACCCATTGCGTATATAAAATCCCTTGCTTCAACTGTCTCTCCGTTTACATAGGCGAAACAAACGACCTCCATAGAAGAACCTACCAACATAAACAAGACCTCATTAAAGACAACACAAATTCCGCTCTCACTCACCACAGATCCCAAACAAATCACAATATAAATATCAAAAACATCACCATATTAAAAAACACAAATAACACCCAAAAAAGGAAAATAATTGAATCGGTATACATTTACAACAAAAATAACTTCAACAAACAACCAGGTGAATATAAGATTGACTCCCTGCAAAATTCAATAATCCTATCTTCAAAATACTTCAATCAATTAAAAACTGAACAAACAACCAACCAAAACCATTCCCAAAATCCACCCAGTCCTTGACAGTATGATAGCCTCTCAGTCTTCCTGATAGAGGTGCACGAAAACGTGTACGAAAGCTCGAATTCACCCTTAATAAAGAAATGTAGTGATATCAAATTAATAATTAAGTGCCCCTGAGTATAGGTTTAACGCCAAATCTTAAGGTTTTAATTTCCCTAGTGAATGTATAGGTATATATATATATATATATATATATATATATATATATATATATATATATATATATATATATATATATATATATATATATATATATATATATATAATATAATAATAACAATATATAATATGTATAATAATAATAATATATATATGTAATAATATATCAGCTGTAGCTAATACTGTAACCAGCACCTGTTTGACCCCATACAACCATATATGCATTAGTAATACAGCTATAATAATAATAATAATAATAATAATAATAATAATAATAATAATACAATAATAATAATATATAATAATATGTAATAATAATCTTTTATAATATAACCAATAATATAATAATAATAATAATAATATATATATGTAATGTGTAATATATATATATGTATGTAATATATATAATATTTATAATATATGTAATAATAATAATAATAATAATAATAATATATAATATAGTAACAATAGCAATAACTTATATATACTTTAATAACCTTAACTTATAACCAACTATAATATAATATATAAAAATGTATCTATATATAACTATATATATATATATATATATATATATATATATATATATATATAATATATATATATATATATATATATATATATATATATTTATATATTATTTTTGAAATCTCTATTTATTAAAACATTTTTCTATGTCAATCGTTTTCTATTGTAGACTTCACGTTAACTTTTTTAATATTTTAAATTACCATTTTTTCTCCTATTGTTTTAAAGTATTTTAATTATTTTATGTGTTTTAAAAAAAAATTTCCTATAAAATAATTATTATGTATAGTTTTTAAACATATAATTTATAAACAGAGTATTTATAAAAAAAATTTATACAATAAATTCACAGATACCATATCCGCCTTTTCCTTTGGGCACGGATTTATCCTATTTTTAATGTGTTAAAAGCATTATTTGATAGCGGCTATTCTCCCCTTTTTCCTTTCAATTTTGCTTAATCTTTTATATTTATTATGTAATAATTTCATTTATTTGACCAACTTTCACAAAAAAATATAAAAATATTATCGAAACATTGTGAAATTTGCAAAATTAGATCGTTTCTATAATGTCAACTCGTCTTGCATAACTTATATATATATATATATATATATATATATATATATATATATATATATATATATATATATATATATATGCTGCTCTGCTGCTGCTGCTGCTGCTTATGATGATGTTTTAAACATTCACACGTATAATATATGTAATAATAATAATAATAATATATATGATTCATATAATAGATCTAACAAAAATAATAATACAAGCATAGCAACAATGTAGTATTAATAATATGTGCATGCTAATAATAATAATATATATGCTCAACCAACTCCATAATAATATGCTCATACTACTGTAATATCCACCAATAATATATAATAGCCTTAGCAACAACCAGCCAACTCCTGGCATAACCAATAGCTATATATGTAACAACCAGTAATGTGTTTGCTAATAATAACAATAATAGCCAACCATATACAATAATACTACAATAACAACCAATAATATGTATATATATATAACGCTATATTCAACTCTCCAATAACAATATATATGTATATATATACCATAGAACACTAACGTAAAAGCGACGTCGCTTTTACGTCCCTCTACGATGTGCGACATCGTATTAATACATAATAATTACGTCCCTGGGATGTGGAAATGTCAGCTCTCAGCGACGTAACAGTGCGACATCACTGCGACGTCCTATGGTAACGTAGTATTTACGTACTCTTACGACATCCCTGCAACGTTACACGGTAACGATGCATTGACGTAGGTTTAAGACATCTATTTGATGTAACTTTTGTGAAGTATATATATATATATATATATATATATATATATATATATATATATATATATATATATATAACTATATATAATATATATATATATATTTATATATGTGTGTATATATATATATATATATATATATATATATATATATATATATATATAAGTTAGGACAGGTTACATAGATTTAAATAAATATTTATGATTTGTTTTGAAAGGTCTTTTATTGCAAATCAAGTTTTCTTTTCACTTTTATTAAATAAAATTGTTAGTTTTATTTTCTCTCGAAAACGTTAGATATCATTAGTGGCGGTTTTTTCATGACTTAATTCGTCATAGGCTTTGTGTTGTAGTGCTGCCGAAAACAATTTATGTACTTTGTACAATTTTTGTACACATGCTAAATTTGTTTCTTGCATTATATATATGCTGATCCATATATATATATATATATATAACTTATATATATAATAACAACCAGCCTTGTATATATATATACTTAGCACTGCTGCTGCTGCTAACTAACCTTATATATATAACGCCTTAGCATAGCATAGCAGCCTTAGCAATATATATGTATATCTGCTGCTTAATATATATATATATATATATATATATTATAAATTTGGCAACTGTGGTTCTCTTTTAAATTTTGCAACGGTTTTTATAGGTATAACAACAAATCG
This sequence comes from Trachelipus rathkii, assembly GCA_015478945.1. NCBI lineage: Eukaryota > Metazoa > Arthropoda > Malacostraca > Isopoda > Trachelipodidae > Trachelipus > Trachelipus rathkii. Next base: position 25,960 of record JABUQX010079677.1, read on the forward strand.
ATTGATTTTCCTAAAAAAATCGATTTTTTAAGAATCTGTTAAACTCAACTATTACCGATAGATATTTCCGTGAAACACATAATAAACAGAAACACATAATAAACTAATTTACAACAAAATAATTGAAATAACAAGAGCAGAGTCACTCCAAACTCGCTTTCGCGAGAGCATATCGGGACTGGAGACATAATTAATTATATTTATGAGTGTCTTCAAATGTACGACATTTAAAAAATATAGAGTTAAATTACATAATACAGTTTCTGTAGAAAATAATGTATAAAATGACTTATAAACATGAAAACATAAAATGAAAAAGATTAGGAAAGATTATAAGGAAATTTGCAGGAAAAAGACAGGGCGCTATTTATTTTTAAAAGGTTATCGTACGCCTGGCAGTGTCGTGGAAACATTTATAGGTAACAGCGTAACGTCGCAAATACGTTGCATTTGGAACGAAAAAGCGTACATCACATAAGATATAACAGCAATGTCACATATACGACGTATGTGTGATGTGACGAGTGCGACGAACATTAACGTCGCTGTGATGTATCTTCAACCATCTGTGCTATATATATATATATATATATATATATATATATATATATATATATATATATATATATATATATATTTATATATATATATATATATATATATACCCATAGCACAGTTGGTTGCAGATGATCACAGCATTTGAATATATTCACGTTACGCATCATCACCTGTTACGTCTTATGTGATGTAAGCTTTTTCGTTCCCAATGCAACGTATTTGCGACGTAATATTGTTAATTTTAAATATTTCCGTTGATAATTAGATACGCTGCCAGGCGTAAGATATCGTTTTAAAAATAACTATCTCCTCGCTTTTGTTTAGTGACTTTCTTACACTCTTTCACAATCTATCATTTCATGTTTTAATAATTTAAAGTCATTTTATACATGATTTTCTTTAGAAATTGTATTATGTAATATTTTAAATTTTTCAAATGTCGTACATTTGATGCTCATAAATATAACGATATGTCTCCAGTATCACACTGCCCTATTATTGAAGAGTTTGGAGTGGATCTGATCTTTAAATATTTGCATAAATGTTTATTATGTGTTTCTGTTTATTTTTCTGGAAATATTTTATTTTTATATTTTATTTTCAGAAGGTCACTCGATGCAATCTCCTTATTTGAAAGTAAAATTCGCTGGCTAGTTAAGCCTACTTACAGATTTCTGAAAAGCAACTTTTACAACAGAAAATTAATAGTGCACTGTTTTCGCAATAATGCAGCTTAGCGCATGTAACGCCTTAGCAGCCAGCCAGCCAGCCTTAGCAGCAATAGCCAATATATATGTAACTTATATAGCCAACCAACCCGCCCAGCAACAGTATCCCTATACAACTGCTTTCTTCTTTCTTCTCCTAACCTATCATATATATATATAAAGCTTGACAAAGAAGTTTTACTTTGTGGACTATACTGTATTGGCTGGACTGGCTTGACCGGCTTACGCCGCATTCATGGCTAATGCGTGCCGAATGACTCGTGGTTGTAGTTATATATATATATACTTAACACCATATATATATATATATATATATATATATATATATATATATATATATATATATATATATATATATATAGTGTTTATATATATAGAAGGATAAGTATATATATATATATATAATAATAATATATATATATACAGGGTGTTTACGAAATAGGGGGACAAATTTGGAGGATATTATCTTTGTACCATTACAAGCGTTTTGTCTTAAATAAAGTTACCTGTAAAGTTCCTCATTTAGCAGGTAAATGAGTTAGGAAGGTGCAAGGGGCATGATGTGAATATTGGTGCTTATGTTCCGTAGATTGTGGTTGGCTACATAAACTCTGCAATGTAAAATAGTAACCTATAAAACAGGGTATTGCTGTCTCTAATATTGGACACTGCTATACGTTGCTTGATAGGTACCACCTTATTTTAGTGATAGGATGAATAATACTAGGAATATTGTTGATAGTATTCGATCAATATTTACTCGGGACACGGATACAAGCAATAACATTAATAATGCGAATCATAATAATACTCCTAATATTACTAATAACAATAATAATGCCTTAATAACAATAATTATTTGATAAGTAATATTACTTTGATAATAGTAATAACACGAATAGGAACAACAAAACTAATAACAAACACTTATAATAGGAATAA
>JABUQX010079678.1:0-25000 GCA_015478945.1 Trachelipus rathkii
CAAGCAATACTAATCAAGTGCATAAACAGAAAAAATGATGTACAATACACCTATTATTTAATCATACAATAGCAACCATATATATATATATATATATATATATATACATATATATATATATATATATATATATATATATATATATATATATATATATATATATATATATATATATTTATTTATATTTATATATTAATTTAAACTATTAATTATTTTTTATAAAATGACAAATTATATATATATATATATATATATATATATATATATATATATATATATATATATATATATATACATATATATATATATATATACTTTATATTATATATATATATTATATATATATATATATATATATATATATATATATATATATATATATATAATATATATATATATATATATATATATATATATATATATATATATATATATATATATATATATAACGAACTACATAAAACATCTTATAATAATAATAATAATAAAAATAATAATAATAATAATAATAATAATAATAATAATAATAATAATAATAATAATAATAATAATAATAATAATAATAATAATAATAATAATAATAATAATAATAATAAATAATAATAATTACCTGAACGATGGGTCCAGCCATTCTATTTAAGAACTGCCTTGTAAACTGTGCGGTGACGTTGCCACACGTCTCGTAAACGATCCGCTCCGAACACTGTAAGTACTCTTGGAAGGAACTGCAACAGGAGGGGAGGGGGGTGGGGGGAGGGCAGGGAAAAAAATTAAGTTAATAAAATATATAACAAGAAATTAAAATAATTAAAAATATATATATTAAGAAAAATATTATTTTTAATATATTAAGAAATATTAATTAATATATTAATAAAACTTGAGATTTTTTAAAATATTGAATATTAAAAATTAAAAATAAAACAAGAAATTAAATTAAAATTAAATTTGAAATTCCCAATTTGAAGGTTTTACGGGGTTTTAAATCTTTTAATTGAAGATTTTTATAGAATTTTAAGTTCCTCATCTGAAAGTTTTAGCGTTCAATATCTCCAATCTGAATGAAGATTTAAGGGGGGTTTGAAATTCCTCATCTATAGTTTTTAGTGGGGGTTCAAAACCCACATCTGACTTAGGTTGAAGAATGACCTGACAGAGATAATTAAATTCCCTTAACTGAAATCAAGGTTCCTCCTCTATAGATTTGAGGAGGAGGTTCAAAATACACATCTGATTTAGGTTTAAGGATGACCTGACATAGAGAGAATCAACCTCCCTAAACTGGAGGTTTTAGAGCACTTTGTGGTGCTTACCACTTATTTACAATATTAGATTATAAAAACAAAACAAAAAAATCTTATCACTTATTTCAACTTACAACCTAGAACGGAAAATATAAAATTAAAATACTAAGTAAATCTACAACACGCAGGGAAGGTTGAGAGGCAATAGCACCTCCCACCCACACTACCACATCGAAATTTTGAGGGAGTCAAAATTTTCAAATGAAAACCAAAAAATAAATGAGTAAAAAAACAGAAACAGAAAAAAATATGCATTCTGGAAAACTTTGCTCCCTCTCCAGAAAAATTTCATGCTTAAGCTCGTGATCATACCAATAACCATCTTATTTTTAAATGAAAAAGTTACAGGAGATTTTACTCTCCATCAGCGGGATTCGAACATTGGACACCGCGTGCTTTAAAAACTACGCTTGAAGCGTTCTTTTGAACGTGGATAGCCTAGTGGGTAAGGCGCCTGGTTACTGTTAACTCAGCGACGCGGAGTTCCAGTGTTAGAATCCCCCTGATGGAGGGTAAAATCTCCTTTAACTCATTCATTTCATTTCAAATGAATAACCATACAAAATATTTACCAACACAAAGTAATGACATTTCTTCTCCTTTCAGTCTCGCTAAACTGAACAACTGCAGAATTTACTTTATTTAATTTGGCTGTCTTTTCGTGATACGTTTCTGAGCATCGGTTGTATTTGGGATGAACTTGACGCATGCAAGGGGCGTGACGAATGTACTCTGAAACAAAGAAATTTCTCTATTTACAATTGCCTTCCAATATCAAAGTAATATATATATATATATATATATATATATATATATATATATATATATATATATATATATATATATATATATATATATATATATATATATATATATATATATATATATATATATATATAGCATATATATATATGTATATATATATATATATATATAAGTCGAACAATCAAGGGGTCAAGTTCCCAGCCTGGTCCAGTTTTAGTTCCAGACTCCCAACTGGGTAACTTTTGGGTCAATGTATGGCCAGGTTTTAGTTCAGACTCCCCAGCCTGGTCCAACTTTGGGTCAATCCCCGGCATGGCCCAGGTTTTGGGGGGTCAGAGTCCCAGCCTGGTCCAACTTTGGGTCAATCCCCAGCCTGGACCAGGTTTGGGAGTCGAGAGTTCTCAGTCTGACCCAGTTTAGAGGTGAGTCCCCAGTCTAGCTAGATTAACGTCGAATATACAACTAGCAACTTTATTGAGGTTTGAGTCGTAAGTTCTGATAACAGACTACATAATCCTGGTTCTCAAACAAATAGTATGACTTAAAACAGTATAACTTAAAATAGTATAAAAATAAAATAAAATTGTATAATAAAATAAAACAGTATAGCTTTAAAACAGTACGGCAACAGTTCTACTGGTCCCTGACAATCAAGTCCTAAAGTACCAATCCAATACAAGTTGCTTGTATAAAAATAAACGATAAACCAAAATTACTTTTCCTGTGACTTTCCGAACCAAAAACACTAAAACTTCTAAATAATAATAATAATAATAATAAACAATAATAAAAATAATAATAATAATAATAATAATAGAGGACGCTGATTCAAATCCTCGCGTAGCAGTTAGTTTTATCTGACAATCAATTCCTAAAGTACCAATCCAATACAAGTTCTTGTATAATAAAAAACATTAAACCAAAATTCACTTTTTTCCTGTGACTTTCCGGAGAAAAAACACTAAAAGGTAGTTTTTTTTCTTTAATAATAATAATAATAAATACCCTGTTGGTACTGTCCTCTTGTATTGCAGAGATCCTTGATGACGCGGATCGTCCCTGCGTAAAGTTCATTGAAGTATGACCTGTGTTGAGGATTGAGACATCGCAGTGTGTAATTGTCAATACATTGCAGGCCGCTAAGAAGGACGCTGTAAAAAAAAAAAACAACAACAACATATATTAGATAGATATCATAGATAAGTAGGACAATAGGTTCGAAAACTAACATTTTAAAAAGTTTATTAAATTTTTGTACAAATATCAAAACGCCTTTGGTATTCAAAAAAAGAAAAAAAATGTTTTACAAGAAATACCAAAATACCAGACAATATACTATTTAAATACCAAGAATTCAACAAATATATACAAAAAACATTCTAGAGGGAATACCAAAATACTAGATATTATACTACTTAAATACTAAGAATCCAACAAATAAATAATAATCGTATTGGATTTAAAATAAAATCTTTATCAACCCAAATTTCAGTTATAAAAACTGGTTAACAAGTTTGAATTCTTTAGCATTGTTTTTGGGTTGATTGTATCTGACAAATTTATTTTAATGTATCTCCAAAGTAGTACAGCAATTTGACACAGTTCTTGTATGATTTTATTTATTTTCCTCGATATAAACTAAACTTTCATTAACGTGCTTTTGCCCCCATTCGGGGTGAGCACGGGCAGGATTAGTAGGAAATCGAACTTTGAGGCCAGCTATCTTTCAACCTGATATCACCAAGTGCATAATGCCAAGTATTATTCTCCGCCCCTATAAAGATAAAACTTATACCCCTACGCAGGTAACTAAACCCGCGACATCTCGGTGATTGAAAGGCAATGAGTCAATCGCTGCGACACAAGGGTCCTCCAACAAACCAACGCAAATACAAAATATTCTTCTGTAAGTGGCAATCGAACTTTGAGGCCAGCTATCCTTCAACCTTATACCACCAAGCGCATTATATTATTCTACGCCCCCATAAAGATTAAACTCACACCCCTACGCAGGGAATTAAACCCGCGACCTCTAGGTTAAAATGTAACGAGTCAATCGCTGTGACACAAAGTTCCTCGAACAAACTAACGCGAATACAAAATATTCTTCCGTGAGGGGCAATTACGCATACCAAACAATACAGTGAGTGCCAATTACGCCAACCATAATATAGCCCTAGCTTACCCAACCAAACTATTCAAGGGATAATTATTAATAAAATAAAATGACGTAACATCCGAGATCATAAGTGTGAACTATCTGTAGAAGAATTAAAGTTTAAATGAGTTATCTATTTAAGTAAATTAAAAAAAAAAAAATCATGAAAAATAAGGGGGGGGATTCTTCATACTCCCACCTAGGCCTACCCGAACACCGAAATGAATGCACCAACACCGCACAACACTGGAATTGTCTAACGCACCGCTCCGCACCGGTGTGGGATCGTTGGGCAACCCTACTAAATGACACAGGGACCAGGGTTTTACCCCTCCCCCAGATCCTAGGTAGCAATTACCTAAGAGTAGTTTCCACTTCTAGAATAAGGCAATGTTTCCTCAAGAGCTTTCATTACTCTTATGACAAAGCAAAGAACTGTTTTGTTAAAATTTTGGCAACTCAACACTTGCTCCAAAACCATAAACCAGAATATGATAAATTAAACTTGCCTTAAACCATAATTTCGACTGAAAATTATAAGTAATGACCGGTGCGGTGCGGTGCGGTGCGGAGCGTGGTACACACATTTTGGTACAATGCGGTACGACACATAATATTCCATTGTCCTGGTGCAGAGTAGAGCGCGAAGCACATTGAAACAGAGATGCGGTGCGGGAAATTCCGGTGCTCGGCCCAGAACCCTAGTTATGACGTCACATAAATCACATATTATACCTTAACATACAATAAGGGCCTATCATACATTATATTTATACCAAACTCCGCCCAATTTGCTCGGAATATAAGAAATTTAAAAAAAAAGATTTTAAATTTAAGAAGCAACAAAACTTTTTGAACATCTTTTTTGTATTTTATTTTTGTATTACTTAAAGTTCTTTTAAAAACAAAATATCCACTTCCTATTTCTGAAATTCAGGATGAGTTACAAACAAAAACGTTGCTACTGTACGGCAAGTCTTATCGGCAGAGTTGAGGAGAGGTGGGGGAGGGGAGGAGAGGTGGGTTGAGGGGGAGAAGAAGTGGGTTGAATGTGGGGAGGGGATCAAAGATAGAATAAAAAAAGAATTAGGAAAATGTATTATGAAAAAGAACGCATTAATAAAATAAATCTAATTCACATTTTTATAAAATAATTTCCTCTATTATTATTATTATTATTATTATTATTATTATTATTATTATTATTATTATTATTAAAATCAACTATAATTTTTTACTTAGCTATTCAATAATACCCTTCGTTCTATTATTATTATTATTATTATTATTATTATTATTATTATTATTATTATTATTATTATTATTATTATTATTATTTAAATAAATCAACTACAATATTATATTAAACTATTAATTATTATTATTATTATTATTATTATTATTATTATTATTATTATTATTATTATTATTATTATTATTATCTTCAAATATTTCCGGGAAAGAATGAGAGATTCGTCGAAATGGGTTTCCCTCAAAGATGATCCTGATTAAAAAAAAACTCAAATTCATTCTCAAGTTCAAAAAAAACTCCAAACTCAAGAAAAATTTAAAGAAATTCAATATATATATATATATATATATATATATATATATATATATATATATATATATATATATATATATATATATATATATATATATATATATATATATTTCAATTTCGTTAGTGAATTATATATTTTTTAACTATTTTGTTAGGAAATGATAATAATAATATTTTTTTTCACTATTTCGTTAGGAAATGATGCTAATAATACATTAAAATGATAAAACAAATATAAGTGAAAAGGGGCTAACCTGTATGGACAGTAAGACCTCAATAAAGTTAAAGAAAAGAGGAAAACGATAATCAAGTTAAGTGTCGAGATGCCTCAACAAAAACAACAATAATACCTTGACCAAACAAAGTACGTGAAGAAAGTGAACGATTATATGCGTTTAAATGTGCGTATGTATGTATGCGTGTGTATGTATGTATGTATGTATGCTTGTGTTTGTATGTGTGTATGTATGCGTGTGTGTGTGTGTGTAGGTGCGTGCATGTAAACGCGCGTTTGTGCGCAGCTGTGTAGCAATGAAACGCTCCAACAGGAGGTTGTTGAGTGCAACTCGATTGCCCCATTTAAGAAGTATCATATGGTATATATGGTATATGGGTATCATATGGTATACATGGTATATGGGTATCATATGGTATATTTTGACTAAAGCTAAATTGGCAGGTTTTTAGTTACAGTAGTTATTAAGCTTAAACTGCATGTTATGACTATAACAAAGGTATTAAAGCTTGTAGTGTGGTTAGCATGTACTTTAGCTATAGTTTTTTTTCTTTTAGTTGTATACTTTGTGTATACTATTAAGTTATTGAAAATCTCTAAGATGCTTTGTGGGTTTGCATGAGCATGTTTGCCCATGGTGATTGGTTCTATTAGGTTGACTGGGACGGTCTCGATATGCCCATGTGGCTTCTTATTGTCTCTATGTTTCTAATGTTCTAATGTATAACAATGAAGGAGTAAATGGGCGTAGCGAAATTATGCATTAAGAATCCAGTCTTTAGAGTAATGAAGGAGAATTCCTGAGCCCCCTGACATCCCAATCATTTGTATTTAAATTTTTTTATATTAAAACTACAGATTAGACGATAAGATTACATATTGTTAAATGAAACAGTAAAAAAATATATATATATATATATATATATATATATATATATATATATATATATATATATATATATATATATATATATATATATATATATATATATATATATATATATATATATATATATATATATATATATATATATATATATATATAACTTACGGACACATGTCATTCAGTTCCTTCTGTGTAGCGGCGAAGCCAATCTCCTTTCTCGTCAACACCTCCAACAGTTCTGTGCATTGTGATATATCTCGGTTGCCACAATCGTTCCCTTGAAATGTTTAAAAATAAAAATAGAAATAGCTTCAATTAAATAGTTACCTTATTTTACTTTAATATTATCTAGTTATGTATTAGTGTCAAATAACTAAATTTAAAAATCCTAATCACATCTACCTTTTAAACGAGACTGATCCGTTCAAGTACAACCTAATGTTTGTGATAGGCAGGATCGATGCTTCCGATTTCCTCGATATCCGCCTACGATACTTCTAGCGATGGTACGTCGATATTGAAAAGACGCTAATCAACCCGCCAACAAAGCATCTTTTAGCAAAAGCTTTTTCATGCCTAATTTTTCTACTTCTTAAAGTCGGAATTTTCTTTTATTACTCTTTGAAGTTTGAGGGTTGTGTTTGACGCTTGTTGACTCTCGTTTAACGATCAGCTTACTTCCTGAAAGATTACTTCTTTAAGAAGAATAAATTGGATCGGTATGAGAATGATCTTTGGCAACCCTTCCCCGCTCACACTCGGGTCAAGGTTCACACAGGTGATATTCAGGATCCACATTGTATACACAATATTAATAAAAAGTAATAACACCTTTTATATATATATATATATATATATATATATATATATATATATATATATATATATATATATATATATATATATATATATATATATTATATATTTATATTTATATAAAATCCCTAAATGGGTTTTGTACCCGCACCCTCGCTGTTGGTAAAGCAGGTGTGTGACCCTTGACCCAGGTGTGAGCGGGGAGGACTGCCAAAGGTCATTGTCAAGTACTGACATGCCTTATTCTACTGGAAAGAAGTAGAGATTTCTTTTTAGCTCATCGTGGTCAGGTGGTAACACAGTACACTTGCTCGACAAAATTCTATACCCAACTAGCCCAGTAAACATATTTCCCAAATCTCTATACTCGTTTATCAAGCCTTTAACATTTGGTTTACAAAATTCTATATACAACTAACAGCAATATTACTATCATAGTTTTCGACATGTTTCACAAAATTCAATAACCAACTAGCAACATTCCTGAACCTAGTACATAACAAATTTGACATAAATCAATAACCAACTTGCAACATTTTTAAACTCTAAACAAATGTTTGACAAAATTCCATACTCAACTAGCATTATTAGTTTTATTACAGAACCTAGTACCCATGTTCAACAAAATTCTATCATCAACTAGTACGCAACGTGTTCAAAGTAATTTCCAATGTAGATAAACACTTACCTGGTCTAGCCCCCCTTCCAGTAGAAAAGGGTTCCTTGACCCCCTCCAGATGAGATAGAACAGTATGTGCTACTGTACTTTCTGTGTTTGTTATGAAACGACCATGATCTCCTCCGTCGAACACTTGAGAAACAGCTGGAAAGAAAAAAAATATAAAACATTAAAAATTATTATTAATAATGGTTAAGATTAGTAGTAGTAGTAAGAAATAACTGTCTAAAGTCTAAACTATGACTGAGGAGGAGCTAAGGCTACATGAAAGGTTTTAGGTGAAGCTGGAGCAGAATTTAATATATATATATATATATATATATATATATATGATATATATATATATATATATATATATTATATTATATATATATATATATATTATATATTATATATAATATATATATAATATATGATATAATAAAAATGGGACTGATTATAAAGTGTGTGGGATCACTTATGAAGCCACACACACACATCTTAACAACAACCAACCCCACCTATTTACCAACACAGGTCTAGACCACGTATGTAACTCAAACTTACGTTCAAAAACACTGGGACATTAAATTATAAAATCACACAATCATTATTTAAGATCAGATTAGGCGCAAATCCGATTTTACCCACACAAATGGTTGATAAGCTTGAAATTTTCACTCTCTTGGGATAATAATAATAATAAAATAACTCAATAATAATAATAATAATAATAATAGATAATAATAAGTAATTAATAATAATAATAATAAATAATAATAATTAATAATAATAATAATAATAAAATAATAATAATATATAATAATAATAATAAAATAATAATGAAATCGGGTCAAGCTCAAAACTGGATCTATCAAATCAAACTAAACTAAAAACTATTTTAATTTTTCTGATACTATGTTTTTTTCTTTTTTTCTTTTAAAAATAGCTGCACTGTATAAATGAAAAAACGAATTACTTGCTCTTAATTACGAAAATTACAAATTAGAGGTTATCTGAATTCACGCGGTCTGATGGCCAAGTACAAGTTCAAGGAAAATTCTTAACTAAGGTACTAAGTGTAGAGTAATCGGTTATAAAAACCCAGAAACGAATGTTCCTTTTAACTAAACGGTACAAGGTCCATATTGCGTTTAAGTACAAAGAGTCGCATTTCTTTTCTCTGTCGTTAACTAATGACGGCGGTTACTACAAGACAACCAAGGGGCAACAGTTGTATCTTTTAACTGGTGTCTGTCATGCCTGGACCTTATAAATACAGAATTTCCTTTTCATCGTTAACTAGGCTAGTAGTAATTGCAATAGATCAACGAACAAAATTTCTCTTAAACTAATTACTAGGTTCTCGTATATTAAAGTATTAATGAAACAATGTATTTTTTTCTAAACTAGATACCACGCTCAGCCGTATACAATAGAAGACTTTATCGTAATCTAGCCCTGGGGCTGGTACTAGTACTTCTTATAAATACAATACAAGTTGTTCTCTAACTAGGAAGTAGTAACTAGGTATCCCTTTAATTACACGAAAATGTTTTTTTCCATTAATAAGTTACTAGGTTTTCCTATAAATATATGGAACCATGTTTTTCGCTTTAACTATAAAAGAGCCTAGTTACCACTAGTTACCACTAGAGACGGCTCGTACCGGTTCACACGAGTCAGCTTTTTATGACAAAGCACAAAACCGGTTGTTAAAATTATGGCAGCTCACCCCCTGAATAAATTATATGTTAACCGCATCCGTTACTAGCATAAAAATGCTGCCTACATCCGCATTTAATTGTATATTCACATCCGGAAAAATCACCATTTCACACAGATATATTTCTCATCAACATCCGAGTCTTTCATTCTCTTCATTAAATAATAATAATAATAATAATAATAATAATAATAATAATAATAATAATAATAATAATAATAATAATAATAATAATAATAATAATAATAATAATAATAATAATAATAATAAATATCGAATATTGTTTAGACAAACAACATAATTGTGAAATTTACCTTTAACAAAATAATTTATTATTATTAATTATTATTATTATTATTATTATTATTATTATTATTATTATTATTATTATTATTATTATTATTATTATTATTATTATTATTACTATTATTATTAAACCTTGCTAAGTTCATATTACGGTTATCTTTATTCATTTTTTTCTAGCTCGTTACAAAAATGAGGTTAAGATTAAATTTCAGTAGTAAAACATTGCTTTTAAAAATTATAAGTATAAACAAGCAATAATTATAATCGAACACAAAAATAAAAATAAAAATTCTTCAATCAAGTCCATATGTCCTTGGATTATCGGTTCGGGCATTATGAAATGGAATGAGGGGGAAATGACTGACAGAAAATGAGGGCGAGGTCAATTGGTATGGGAGGATTTTAAAACTAGAAATAAAATACCTTCAAATAAGCTATAGCCATATGCAATTTTGTGGGAAACGGGGCACGTGTTCCACAGATAAAATGGGGGGGGCGAAGTAAATTGGTTTGGGGGAGGGAGAGTTTAAAATTAAAAACTATAATATCGTCATATAAGCTATAACTCTGTGCAAATGAATGCCTGGCAGACGGGGCACAGGGGTCCACCGATAAGATGAGCTCTTTCCTTAATCTAGCTGGTTCTTACTACTCTCTCCTCCCCATATTATGCTATATTTATTGCCTAAGAAGCAGTTTACACAAAATTAATCATTAACTATATTTTAATATTTAAATTGCAATGTGTTAGTTTTACTATTTAAAATTTTACATATCTAACGTACGTTGCTCCTCATTCTTTTCCTTCTACATCTACATCGTCAATCACTATATAACTCGAATTCTGAATATAATTAACTGGTACCTCCCCTGTTATGGGTTTTGTGGCTAGCGCGTTCTTCCATCGCGGATGTCTAGATCTTGAATCGTATGTTTTTAACTACTATTTGACGACCTTTATTTATTGTTGTTATCTGTTATTCATTCCAGCCACCTCGTTTAGTTCCTATAAATTTCAAACCGAATTGCTTACAATTTATTTTTATTGCTCGCTTTATTCCAAGCACTTTTATAACTAATCCATTATGTAATGAATTGTGTTGAGAGAGAGACTGACTTTTGCCCCGTGACTCTCTCGCTGGAAAGAAGAGACGAGATCGACCGAAAGATGAGATCGCAGTATGAGACTGAGAGACCGAAGATACTATCCGGTCGATCCGTGATCCTGTACCCTCTGACGACTGATGACTGCAGTATGAGATACACCTGCGTACCTGCGCGCCTCGTTGAGAGATGAGATCTGACGATTCGGTATCTTGATTCTTATATCCTAGACTTGCATCCCGCCATCCGATGATATCCTTTTAACTTGTATCCGCTTGTCGCAAGATGTCGTCCTTGCTCGGACCTGTATAACCCATCTTAGCTTGCATTGCCAGAGTAGATGAGCTGAGGACTTGCAGATCGATGTATGAGAGAGAAGAGATGACAAGCTCGAGAGATTTAACAGAGTGATATTAATCAAGAGGGGAGATCTGGTAGAGTTAAATGCACCCCACCAAGTTATGAATATTAATCAACAAAAGGGGGACAAACAAAGGGGGACCTACTTATTTTCTCCCTTAATAAGCTTTTCATTGTCTACTCTCCCAATCAAAATACTTGATTGTCAAAGTTATAAAAACGTTTAAACTTTTAAAAAATAATAATTAACCACATCCAACGCCAAAAACCTAATAGTCCTTTTAAAAAAATGTTGTAAAGGTAATTTGCGTTGAAAACGCCTTATTCGTATACTAATCACTATTAACGAACGTTTACACTCATAAATAAACTAATTATTAAAAACTCTGTTGCATTAAAATTATTAAAGTTTTACGACTCCTCTTTGTGGGTACCATTTTCTATGGTTACTTCTAATCGATTTCCTTCGTCTATAATAATGTTAGAAAATGCCCGCATAAAAAATAATATGCTAAATAAAAAACAAGAACAATTTAAATAAGAACCTCTCTATTACTTATATTTTACTCAGTAATATTTATCAAAGAAGTTTATACGACCGCCTCTGTTCTACCTAATTTCTTTTTATAGTTCAAAAAAATATACGGACAAAATTAGTTTTTAAAAACATAGTCCCTTTTCATGCCTAATTCTTTTATAGTTGCAAATAATAGAAAATAGTTAAAACAACCTCTAGAAATAGTTACAGCGCTAAAGATAAGTGTGACTGAAAAGTGAATTCATCCCACTCGGAAACCAAATCCTTCTGTACAAACCCTAGTCGACCTTTTCCACAGAGAGCAAAAGCAAAGATAATTCGAGAAAATCAATGCATGAAAATTGAGAAGTCTAACATTTCACACCTAATTATTCCAACTTTTTTCCCGTTTTCTTTCTTCCATCTAGTGCGCGCTAAATCTGGCGGCAGCTAGGGAATGAGACTTTTTTTTCCCGCCAACTAATAATAGCATTTTTCCTGCGATCTTCTTCAACCTAAAACTTAATCTCTTAAATCGGTATTGACCGCTGACCTCTCCACTCACTCTCCGCATCAACACCCCCCCGTCCCCCCCCCCCCTTCCCTCCCCCTCCTGTCTCCTGGCGTTATCCTCCTCTTACCCCTTCTCTCCATCTCTGTTTCTCTCCTCAACACCTGCTCTTACTTTCTGCCCGCTTGACTCTCCCCCCCCCGTCTGGCAGGGGGCCATTATAACTGTACTGATCCGATAGCGCCCATATATGTCGCTTTCTGCACCAGAACGTTTCCTCTCTTGCTCCTGTGTCGCTGCCTGGTGGGCGTTCGTCGCCTGCTCCTTAAAATAGTAGCTCTGACTCTCATTCTTCCTACTAAGCGATTAGCCGCTAAGGCACATTATCCTACAAATCTATATTCATCTGCAGACGAATTTTATTATTTTGTTTACCAGTAAATTCGGATACCGTCTCCGCTTACACGAAATCTAAAAATGAACTAGCTCGAATAATGCTAATGTTAACAGTTCCCGAAAAGTGTTGTTGGCAGCAGACGGAGCTTCCTTGAACTACTCTAGTATTCTCTTTCCTTACTGTAAACTGGTTATATCTGTACCTTACTATTACTCTTCTGTATCGATGTCATATATGATAGTATTATACTTTATTAAATATATATATACTTGGTCTATCTACTTACTACCGTAATAGCTACTTATCTATAATACTACTATTATTACTTATATAGCTACTGTTAAAAAGGCCTTTATAGTATGATATTAATTTAAACTAACCTATATATAGATATATATACATATATATATATTTATCCCCTGGAGGGGAAAAAGCAAGATCTTTATCGTATATATATATTATATATATAATATATGCATATTATCTAAATATTATATATATAATATTATATATATATATATATTAATATAGTAATAATATTTTACTCCTGTATCTAATATATATTTTAATTATTTATATATATCCTCTACTCATCGCTCATCTCCACGTCCAAGCAAATGGAGGGGGAAATTAGGAATTTATTTCATAGTTAATGGTACTCACACTAATCAACTTCAAGCATGTGAATCAAGCTCTAGCAAGTAATCAGAAGTACAAGCCTTGTCTTCTATTCGCGGATCTTATATGATAATGCCAGTTAGACATGATCTACCGGCTATGGTTGGCATGGTTCCCCTCACAACGTGTCCCTGAGAGCGTATTCGAGCAAGGCGATATGATGAGATGATGACGCCGACTATGAAGATAGATAGAGAGAGACACAGAAGATGTGCGTGTACAGATGAGAGAGTGGAGAGAGACTGGAGATGGACACGACTGAGAGAGAGATCGTGAGGACGAGGAGAGAGAGAGAGATGAGAATTTAGTGCAAAAAGACCTAGGACTCCACCCTCATTTCATAAGAAAAGATGATAAGCAAAAGCGAGTGATTGAAACTGCGTCGTGAATCATAAGATCGCTCTACAAGGCTCCAGAGATGTACATAATTAAATGTGTAATGTTATGGTCTACTTCCATTGCGAGTCTGTTGTAATGCGGGACATATTAATTGCTATTACCCCGTACTGACGCCTTCTCACTCCCGCAGTAGTAGCCCCATATTTTCTTTTTCGGTCATCGTCTCTCCGTCGTCCCGATACTTCACTAGTCTTAGTTTCAGCTTCTCTTGTCCTTCTGCTTCGTTGAGTTAGCAGTCTGTTCTTACTAGTCGTTAGTCCTCATTGGTGTCTTACTTATTCCGTATCCTGCAGTTAACTTTGAACCTTTCGAACCTTCAACCCTCAGAGGAACATAATCGTGAAATGTTTGAACAGGATCAATAATATTTGATAAAAATAAGATAATCTCACAAAAAAAAATTTTAAAAATCCAGCGAACAAGCAAGGTTTTGCCGGATCAGCTATTTACGATGTGTCTGGCGTTTGATCGTCACTATCGTACGTGCGTGAAGAGTTTTTACAATCAAACATAACGCACCAGAGTCCACGAACCCCAATTGCAGTTCTTTTGAGTGATATTGTCAAAACATACAACCTCCCATATACTGTAAGCTTCTCCTTTAGCCCCTCCTATCGTTTTAGAAAGTTTAAAGGTGAAAACTGATAGGAAACTGACACTCGGCTACCAATGTGGAGAGGTGGGTCTTGTGTGGTGCGGGATACCCTCGTGAATTCGTTCATTCTCTTCGATCGTTTGCTGTATTCTGTGTGTCCCTTTCCCTCCTACATGCCACTTGTAGCCTCAGGATATGTCGATTCGTGTCGGCTGGAGTTTATAATGGTCGGTGTGTGAAGCGTGCGAACAGGCGTCGCATGTGGCTCACGTGGCGCGCAACGCACGGTAATTCCGGCCTCCGTCTTCGCTGTTTTGGCTCTCTCTAGCTGGATGGTACGACCTTCAAGATCGTGTTGATCTTTATGCTATTGTCGCGCGGGGAAGTCCAGAGTCAGCGCTCACAGTGTCATGGTAAGTAATATGATTACGAGTAATATGGCAGGTGGATTTCTCGAACTGAACATCGAGAACACTGTCACGGACAGTTGCTATAGAGAAACCAGATAGGTATAGTATATGTATTATTATATATATATATATATATATTATATATATCAATATATATATTATACTATATATATATATATATATATATATCATATATAATATGATATACGTATAGTAGTATATATATATATATATATTACTAGCTATATATATATTATAATTATAAAACTTTTAAAAACTCAAATATTTTTACAAAAATTTATTATTATGAAGATATTAATTATTACTTATTAATTAATATTATTATATGATGAGCATCAAGTTATTATTTCTACAAACGTCATTTATTTAAAATTATTATTATTATTCTTTTTTCTGAGAATATTATTATTGATTATTGGAATAGGAAATCAGAAAGATGCTGTAAAATATGATGTACAATGCTTTTTACCTCCGTCGAGCGGTGAATATGGGATATGCGGGAATCTTAATGGAATTCTATATAATCATAACTATTTCTTTTTAAATACAATTATACATAGAAAAGAAGATATTAACTACACTACGAAACACCTAGTCTTATATCTTAAGATAAAAAAATAAAAAATAAGTACGAACAACAAAGATTGATCTCATAATAATTCTTTTGATTTACAGTAATCTCATCTAACACATATCGCAAGGCATACGACGGTGTGTGTCCTCTTCGCTATGCCGACTGTCCATTACATACGCTCACTATAGCATAGAAACCACGAATCGAAAATCAAAACGCTCTAAAATCTATACGTCTCGTTTGTATGATGTTACGAATGGATCTCACACTCATAGCCATGCCATAAAGAAAAAAAAAGATAATTATGATAAAGTCCTCCACACCAGTTCACATAATCGATCGCTCTCTCCGTAGGATATAACCTACCCATGAACTTCGGCTTGGAAAACAAACGATACCAAATTTAGTCAAAAATCACACAATATGAGTAATCTCCTTTCACAGCCCTCACATATTGGCATGCTGCATCTCTATCAAGATAAAGCCCGCGAGCCCGAGAGCGGTGTCCGACGGCGCGGGCAGGACCTACTCTTCTTTCAATCTATCTTTTTAAAAAGCAGCCGTATCTCCAATTATATACGTTATATTAAAAGAATAGTGAGCATTTGATCCAATAACTACCCTCCTAACTTTAACTGATTGTTACACAAAAAAAAACAACTACATATTGTTTAATAGTTTCTCATACCGGCTCACTGACTCAGAGTCAAGAGTGTGGATTTTAAATAAACCAGTTACGCTTCTTCCGAAACACGATTAAAAAACTAAACCGCATTGGACGCACCGATGCACACACGAAAAACAATCTGTGAACTAATGTTTTCTAAAAAACCTAATTAATTTTAAGGCAAGTTCACCCAAAAACGCTTTAGGGAACAGGAACGAAATCTTAACATTAATTTTTAGACATTCATCTTTTATATATATATATATATATATATATATATATATATATAAAAAAAGAACATCACAAACTACAAACGATTTTTAATATATATAATAGATAATACTGTAGATAATTATATATATTATAGTTGTGTGTATGTGGTTATATACTATATATATAAAATAATAATTACTATAAATTATTAACTTATAAAATATGTAATTTATATAGTTACTATATATATTTAGTATATAGTATATATTATATATATAGAGTGATAATATAGGGTATATAGTATATATATATAATATATATATAAGTGAGGAATCAGTATTCAAATGTATATATATAAAAAAGAACATCAGCAAAACTTACATACGATTTTTTTTGTTTTTTGTTTACAAAATAATATATTATTTTACTAGTTTACACTTTTTTTTATTAATTAGTGCTAATTTTATAACTAGTTTTTTTCTACAATTGTACTATACAAATAACTGTTTTAAAATGGATGTTACCGTTGACACGATCGTACTTTGTTTTTGTTTTCTTTCGTTTTTTGTTATTTTTATATTGGTAATAATGAAAAAGAAAAAAAATTTACTAACGTAAGAGCTGTTCCAAACATTGGCATCGTTCTTAATGCTTAGTTCCTAAATTAAAAGACTGGATTACTCTAAAAAAAAAAAAAATAAATAAAAAAATAATAGTACCAAGAAGCTTGCTTACAGTACCATTAAACCAGTTATTTATATGGTACAATTAAACTAAACAAAACTATTCCAAGGCTTATTACTATAGAAATTCTCTAAAATAAATAACAAAAACGTAAAATAATATACTATATGGTTTAAACGGAAAAATTATTTAAAACAAACCAATTATATATATATATATAGTATACATATATAAAATAGTCATATACATTGCAGGTATGTAATATATATATTTGGAAAAAAATATATAAAGAGAAGATATATATTTGTATTATAAATACATAATATATATATACTATAGTTTATATATTATAATATAATATATAAGAGAGAGAGAGAGAGAGAGAGAGAGAGAGAGAGAGTTTCTCATCGTTTTTGCGTTTTAATTTTGTTTTTATTTTTTTTATCATATAGTATATTATTTTACATTTTCACTTATTATTTTGAGTAAATTTCGATACTTAAAGGCCTTGGAATAGTTTTATTTGTGGTAAGTATTAAGGGTGGTATAATAGGAGAATGGAACTACGTAATTGGTAAAATATATATAGTTTACATATAGTATAAATTGCAGAGTATGATGTAAGTATATAGAGTAATTTAACAAAGAATTCTGCATGGACATGCTGGAAATCTCTTTTTACTATGGAAGAAAATACATAAAAAAAACAAACAAAAAATACAGGTTCGATCTAAAACTAAAAACCTACACAAATACAATTTTGTTTAATTATTATAGTCCGTTTTATTCAAAACTTACATTTAACAAATCAAACATGTCTCAAACTTGTTGTTTACAAAATATGTCGCTATTTCTCTCTCTCTTAACTAGCCGATTTTTAACACAACTTAGCACAAGTTTACCATTTAAAATATCCTCATGGAAACATTCTAGAATATTCCAGTACATTTTCACTCTTTCCGATAAACTTCATGAAGATCGATCGTCACTAAGCATAGAAGATCTTGAAGATCGATCTTTAATTTTCAAAGAAAGAATGATATTCGATCTTCAATCTTCGTGAAGTACAATGGGGATATTAAAGTACCTTTAAATACAATCAAGTACAGTTGTAAAAGGAAATTGTTATACAGTTAGTAAATTCGTGGTTAGAAAAATATTCAACCAATTATAGCACTGGAAAGTAAAAAAAAAATGCTTCAGTCGTCTAGAAAACTTAATAAAAAAAAAAAACATCTGGAAATAAATAGTCTATAAATATGAAATTTGGAGACTCTAACTTTTTTTTTTTTTAAGGGAATAAATCCCCCCCCCCCCCTCCATTTACAGAGTCATTTCAAACGTTTCATATAAGTTTCATGAAAATGGGCTTGTGTCGCTGGAATTGATAATTTCATCCTGGAGAGAAATGTTATAAATATTAAATTTGGAAGCCTATATTTCATATTTAGCATCTTTTATAAACAACTTTACCACTTAAAATTAAAAAATACATTATTTCCTAAATATCTAGTAAAAAATTTTGGTTCTAAAATTACGATCTTACCTTTTTCTTTATAATCTGTGTATAAAATTTTAAGTTAAATTTTTAAAAATTGGTTTAAATTTTTAAAATCTATGGTAAAATAAATCTCAATTTATTTTAAGAAAGGTGAAGTATTATAATTTTAAAATAATCGTTTTGAATAGATAGTGCAATTTAACTTTATATTATGATATATATATATTTATATATAGTATATATATCAATATAATATTATATATATATGTATAGTTAAGATATATAGTTATATTTTAATATATGTATAATAATATATTAGTATATATATATATATATATATATATATTATATATATATGTAACTTGATAAAAGTTATACTATATTTTATGAATATATATTTATAAATTTGACCTTTATTAAACCAGGAAGCAATAAAAAATTAAAACTTTGTTAAAGTTGGTAAACTAAGAAATACATTTTATGCATCCAAAGGAAAAATCAGAATAAAGATTTTAATTTATTTTAAATTAAATTTTTGAAGTTTCAAATAGTCGATTTTGTGTACTTTTTATTATGCCTTAAGAGATTTTTTTTTTCATTTTCATAATTCTTTTATCTTGTAGTTAAATTATTTTTTCTTAGATATTTATTGAGTTAAATAAAAAACTAAAAAATACCATAGACTAAATACGACGGCAGGGTGGCAAGTATGCATGGCGGACCGCTCGCTGAAGCCGCTCGCTTCCAAATGCGCGCAGCGCGCGAGCGGTGGCGTGTAACAACCTATTCGCGCTGCACGCGAGTAAGTTGAATATGTATATAACGTAAATATAACTATAACAATATCGGCTATAGATTAACTTTATTATATATCTTTTATTTAATGGGAAAATGAGAAAATTCGTAAAAAAATTCCTTCCAATTGAAATAATTCTCAGATAGAATTACCAACCATTCCGATTCTATTTTTTTATTGCTCCCTGGTTTAATAAAGAGCATATAGGCCAGCGTTTAGTATATCCGTCATATGTATCTTAAAAACTATTAATGCTACAGTAAAACGGAATACATTGGTGGAATGCTGGTCCAATTTTAGTGCGGAAAATGTTAAAATATATATATATATATATATAATATATAGATATAATAATATATATATATATACTATTATTATATATATATTTTAGATTATATTTAAATATAATTATAATATATAATATTATAATATATATAGTTATATATCTCAAACACTTAACAATAGCTACAGCGAAAAGGAATACATTTTTGAATCTGGTAAAATTTCACATAGGAAAATGCCTTATACGGCACACTAGGGGCTCGAGCCGACTGGGAACACAGGGGGACTTTTCCATACCCCGTAGGGGAGGGCGAGGAACCCCCGCGACAACCAAATCCCAAAGACCAAGAAGCGGGGGTTCCGGAGACCCTCCGGAGGGGGGAAATTTAGTCCTACCCGTAGTTCCCGAAGGCCGAGAGACCCCGACTCCTGCACGGGGCGGTATACCCCTTGGGTATTCTTTAGTTTGAAAAAAAAAGCTAAATTTAATAGAAGTCTATTTATTTTAACGAGAAAACTATTTATTTTAACGAGAAACCAATAAAAGTCTCTAAATAGGCTTTATTATTATTATTGTGATAAATATTATTATTATTTATAATCTGGATATTATTTATTTTTTTTCATTCGCTTATTGGTATAATGTTATGTGTAGTGTGTGATGTATTTCCTTTTCGCTTAGCATTGGAGTTTTTGACGATATATACTATATTTTTTTTATTTTATTATTTTTTTTTTTACATTTCCCGCACTAAAAATGGACCATGCTCCACCAATGATTCCGTTTTACTGTAGCATTTAATAGTTTTTAAGATACATATGACGCCTAATCGAAACGCTGACCGGAGATATATACGTATATATATATAATATATAATATAATATATATACTATATATTATATATATATATACTCATATATATAATATATCTATATATATATATAGGTATATATATAATATATATATAGTATATATATATATTATATATATAATTATTAATGAAACAAATCTAATGGTCCGTCAGACCAACAAGGTCCCTTATATACAAATCTCTTCAGTAATGTTAATTACAAGACGAAAAATTACAAAAGTAAACATATTTTTATTATTCAGTTTGCCAACAACTATTAATAAACAGAGATTATGATAATTCAAGATTACGATTGCATAATAGGAGTATAACCTTTCGAAATATCTACATATTTATAGAGTTGGCTGAGCACCGCACCGCACCGCACCGCACCACACCGTGCCGTACCAGGGTAAGCGCACGGCACCACATCGCACCGCACCAAAAGTCATTTTTTGTTGCATTACACCTCTATGTTTTGAAACGCTGCGCACCGCACCGGGAAACTTTATTTGTGCGCCACACCGTACCAAAATGAGCGCACCACGCACCGCACCGCACCGCAACTGGAGCGTCGGCCAACTCTTATTACATAATTTCTTCACTTGGAAGGATTTTGAGTGTCATTTCATATTGCATCCAATACGCTTGGATATCTTTATTTACATTCAAAATTACATGAAATTATAATATTAATATATCGTAAATTAGAATTGTAATATTAATTTATTGATGTACTGAACAATTATCATGTAATGATTAATTATGATAATATCTTTATTTAAGCACAGTTTTTTGCTCAGTTCAGTACATAAAGAAGGTATATTACTGAATAGTTTCTTTTATTATAAGGAAGATGAATATTTTAAGAAATATATACATTTAAAAATATATTTAAGAAGAATATATTTTTAAAAAAAAAATTTCTTTATACTACCGCTATTCCAATAAATATTTAACCAATGAAATCTACGATACCCTTTCAAAATGCAGTATTCCCTACAAAATAACCTTTCAAATATACAGTATTCCCTACATAGTACCATACTTAACGCATTGCATCTACAATACCCTTCCAAAATACAGTATTCCCTATCAAATAACCCTCAAAATACAGTATTCCCTACATAGTACCATCATAGTACCATACCAAACAAGAAGCTTATCAAAACATCGGGATATTTGCCCATAAAAATATAAAATCAAATGCATCGTATATGGTGATGATATTATATTATTATTTACAAGTAGTGTATCTAATGTAAACTATATAGTGTTAAAAAAGCACTACCAACAAAACTTTGTCGATCGCTTACCAATTAGTAATCAGGTGAAGCATCAAATTTGGACAAAATCTGCTTACACACATTTAATAAGAATATAAAAATCTATAAAATTTAAATGTCAACCAATTTATGACGGGACTTATTTTTAGATTGGCGATTTGGGTACAACGCCGTGAAGTAAAGATCTTAAAACTCGAGCATTTTAAACATCAGTTTCTCAATCATCACTCCGCGTTCAACAAAATCTTTCTACTAGCTCATGCGCTATATACTGAGGTCCTCAGTGGTAGTAATAAGAGATGATTTGAAACCACATAGACATATAGCTCTCTGTAATTCTCCCCCTCGATTAGTAAGGAAAGCTGATCAATTAAGGGATCTTCTTAATTATGTGTGAATGAATGTAGGCACTCTCTCACAATGTTCTCTCTCTCCGATACTGATGGGCACCATCACAATCTCTCTGAAAGTTTCTGTCGTTCTACTCTCTCGTATTCTAATTTCAATATCCTTTATCTGCCAATTACCTGGCTTAGAGATATACGATGGTTCTCGACATCGTGGAGCCTGTCTCTATACGATACCTTTCTGAGTCTCGTGTACAGATGCACTGCTTAACTTAATTATTAGAACTCTTCCACTCTTATACTCTTATACTATATTAGCTATTCGTTACTAGTACTCTCGCTAGTCCTGCAACCATACTCTATCTCAGATAGCCTAATATACCCGGCTATACCCTATAGTATAGCTATTATATTTAGTTATATATATTTATAATATATAATATCTCACTATAATTACTATATCACTTATAGTATGATATGTATATATAGGTCTAAGAGTATCTCCTGTGACTATATACGTATTATATAATAGTTACTAGATATATATATTACTTCTTATTATTAGCATACTAACGCTCACATTCTCAGGTATATATATGTTAGTTTCTCTTAGAATTCATTAGATTTTTAAAATAAATTATCTCTTATTTTTACTAGGTGTGAAGCTTCTTCTTATTAAAATAGTTGTTATTTTGATCTTTTATTCAAAATACAACATCTTGATTTATGTACGTAGTTGATAGATAAGAATGTAGACGCCATGGATACTGTTTTTTTATTATTAGTTAAAGAATACCATTTATAGTGGGATACACCTGCACCCAATGCACTGGCAGACCCCTACCGGCCGCGGCTTCCCTGGGCGTCAACACCGTGCCTAAATTAAGGATTAATTCAACTTTTTCGCGTTACAACAATGGAAAGAAACGCCCAATCTTAGCATTAAAATTTATTAAGAAGAAAGTAGTTCTGCCGTTTTCCTTCTATCGTGCAGCACATCGTTATTTCAATTAAAAGAAATCTTTAAACCAATAAAGCAGTATAAAAAAATACATCTGATCCTGAATTATTTATTCGAATAAATCTATCTAACCTGAAAATAAGCTTAATTAACCATACTAACCTAACCAAACTTAATATAAACTAATAAGAGAAAGATGTCAAATTTTTTGAATTAGAGAAAATTGTTCCCCTCTGTCTATGATTCTTAAGCCGACATTTTTAGATTAATTTCCGAGCAACACTCAAACATTTTTCATGTGAATATTGCATAAGTACAATTTTACCATATATATGTACTATATAATATTATATCTATTATATATATAAGTATATATATACTAATATATATACATTATACTACATATACATGTATATATATCACTTATATATAGCCTACAAATAAGGTCGTTAACAAAGAAAAAGTTTAACAAGTGTTTAAAAAAAGAAAAAGAAAAATAAATATGTATAATTTTAAATTTATACATATTCATTTTATTGTTCTTTTCATTATGTTATTATATCTTTGTCATTATTACAACATATATGTTCCAAATTCTACAGACATTTGACACGATACAACATATATATAAATAATATATTATATTATATATTATACTATATATATACATTAAAATATATATATACTACTTACTAGATATATTAATATATAAAGTATACCGATTATATATATATATATATTATATATATATATATAATGTTCTGCCATGTTTAATAGAGAATAAAAAATCCCATAAAACATATCGTTTAAACTTAAAACCAATTAAAAAAAACAAGAAGTTCGTCTCAGATAAGAAAGCCAAAAGATTGAGAGGAGGAAAAAGAAAAAAATCGAAACAGAAGAATACGGAGACGAACTACATCAACTACCTTTGAAGTGGAGGGACAGTACAGAAAAAAGATAAATAAACAACTCCTCCACTTCATATATATATTACAAAATTGAAGAAAAAAAAAAACTAGTCTTGGATAATAAAAAAATTCCTACTCCTCCTTAAATAGGACTCCGCCCGTAAGTGATGTTGGTGATGACAAAGTGGACATAAAATACAATTACAATTAATGCTCAGAAGAAATCTGTTTAAAAACTCGTCAATTTTAATAAATATGAGAGAATTATCATGACATTGTAATGATTCATGATAATAATGATTATAATCATCATTATTAACCCATAAATCATTGACAATTACATACCGATCAATTTAATAATCACAATCATCATCATTATTAACCCATAAATCAGTGACAGTTACAAACCAATCAATTTATAAAAGAAGTACATCAATCACAGTTTTCCAACTCTGGTACAGAAATAACTATCGTGGATACAAGTCTACATGACACATAATTCCAAAGGGATATTTAC
>JABUQX010079678.1:30000-32043 GCA_015478945.1 Trachelipus rathkii
ATTTATTATTATTATTATTATTATTATTATTATTATTATTATTATTAGTAGTAGTAGTAGTAGTAGTAGTAGTGGTAGTAGTAGTAGTAACACACACACACACGCGCGCAATATAAATGAAGCAACAAGCAAAAATATTTTCCTTCTGAAAATGCTTCTTACTAAAAGTAAGAAAAAAAATAAAAAGGGTTCTTCCAAATTGGCACCTGCGAGCTATGAAAATAACTATTCATGAATTATGGGCAGGGTCACGCCAACAAATTCTACCCAACATGATTAAGGTTGATATAAAAAAACAGACGTATATATAAAATATTTAAGATGCTTTATAACTTATTTAAAATATTATGTTTATTTAGTGTTATTTTATAATTATTTGATTATTTTTGTAATTTAATATTTATGTGTTTTTTATTTTTTTGTTTGGTTTTTTTTTTTAAGTAATATATGGTTTTTTGTGTTTTGTAGTTTTTGGTTGTTAATTTGTGAGGTTTTGATTTGGTTATTATTGAGTGAGAGGGTATAGGCGTGAGGTTGTAGTTGTTCTATTGAGGTAGTTGTGTGGGGTGAGTTATGTTGGGTTGTGATTGGTTATGGTGTATGTTAGGGATTGTTGTATCGTGTAGGTTGTTTGTTTTTTGGGTGGTTTGTTGTGTGTGTTGGTTGTGGTTGGTTGGTGGGGGATGTTGTGTGGTTTTTGTGGGTTTGGGGTGGTGTTGTTTGTTTTTGGGTGTTTGTGGGGTTGCTTTGTGGTGGGGTTGTGGGGTTGTTTAGTGGTTTATTGTTTAGTGAGGGTTATGTTATTATATGGTGTTTGTGAGTGAGGTTATGGGTGGTATGTGTTGAGGGTGAGGCTTGGTGAGGTTTGATAGTAGTTATTTAATTGAAATTGAAAATAAAAAAGCGAACAAAATAGTTTTTGCCTGGGTGGTGGGTTGTGTTGTGGTGTCTGCACTTGAAAAATTTTAAAAAAAAAAGAAAATCGGCATTTTTTTCTGGTAATTTCTTAAATAATCCAAAGGTTTGAGAAATCGGAGAGAGAGAGACTTGTTAACTACAGGTATTGAGAGAAGAGAGAGAGAGAAGAGAGAGGTAGAGAGAGAGAGAGAAGGAGAGAGAGAGAGAGAGAGAGAGAGAGAGAGAGAGAGAGAGAGAGAGAGAGAGAGAGAAGTGGGGGGGGGAGGGTCTTGAAACATCTATAGCTGCGTTTCCAGAAGCCCGACTGCAAGCCCGGGCGGGCACACAAGGGCACATGCATCGGTTTCCAGCGCCCGTTGGCGCACTTCTACGTCATGTATACGTCACAGTCACAGTCAGGCGCCCGTTGTTTAATCCTCGATTTTGGGACTTAGTAAAAACGGGCGGGCTTGCGGAAGGATACTTTTGAGTTTACAACAATTTCTTTACAAAACATGTGTAGGAAATGGCTTGCCTTTTATATTAAGGATACTAAATATATCGTATCATTTCATAAATAGATAAATATAAGTATAAGAGTATTGTTTACAATTGTCAGCTGATCCGACGGGCGCGGTCGGCCGTTTCCAAGTACTCAAATTTCCTGTTCTCTAATTAGTTAATGTAATTTTTTTCAATTCGAAGCGTTTCTGATTCGATTTTGCACACGGGCTGCACTCGGGCTTCTGGAAACGCAGCTTTTCTGTTACCAATGAATCTAGAACACTACCCTGCCAGACGTACGATTTTCATGCAAGTAATATTCTACATCTCAGATAAGCAGCCAGTGTTTGTCAACTAATCACTATTTTCGTGAACAATATTCAGTTACCGGCTTGACAAGCCTGCTACAATTTTATTAACACAATTTAAAATATTTCATCTTAAATTTGTAATTTATTAAAAACAAAAGTTTCATAATTTCCTGAAGTGTTTAATTATTTAATACTTGGCACCTTTTTCAAAAGGCTGATTGCCAAATTTGTGATTTTCTCTATGAAAAAATTTAATGAATCGTATGATTTAAATTTTGAAGCTAGTCTCAAATGTTCGAAATATGAAAAATGCAAAAAAAAATCTGATTAT
>JABUQX010079679.1:5000-30057 GCA_015478945.1 Trachelipus rathkii
CAAATCTTTGCGGTTTACCTGGGTATTCTTTTAGTTAAAAAAAAAAAAATCTTTTTTAATACATATTTAATACGCTTGATTCTAAATATGTTTATTAGACGAACTTCCAACAAAGAAACCTATTTGGAAAATATAAAAAAAAAATAAAAAAAAAAGTAAATTTTTTTTTTTTGCATTTTCCATACAAATTTCATACCTGATCCCATATATGTTATCAGTTTTCTTGTAACCTATCTTAGTTTTCGAGATAACGCGGTAACTTCTTTAGTTTCACAATATATATATATAATATATTATATAATATATATATATACTATATATATATATATATATTATATATATATATATATATATATATATATAATTAT
The DNA here is from genome assembly GCA_015478945.1 of Trachelipus rathkii. Taxonomy (NCBI): domain Eukaryota; kingdom Metazoa; phylum Arthropoda; class Malacostraca; order Isopoda; family Trachelipodidae; genus Trachelipus; species Trachelipus rathkii. The sequence goes on from JABUQX010079679.1 coordinate 5,369, forward strand.
TTATTATATTCAGGGATTTTAAGACTTAACCCCACAAATTCACAGAAGATATAAGGCTATTACAATAATGGTAATTATCTTTCTTTAGTTCGTAAGTAAACATTGGGATTTTTATGTTCAATTTAAGACAATAAATAATTAAATATAAATTTGAATCCAGTTTCGAATTTATAGCAATTTTCACTCAACATGAAGTTATTATATATAATAATATATATGATATATATATATATATAACTTATATATATAATATATATAATTATATATATATATATATATATATATATATATATATATATATAAATATTATATATATAATATATATATATATATATATGGGAAATTTGTCGTTTCAAATCACCTTTTGTGCGTATCCAAAAATTTTCTAAGTTCAAAAAAATTTCTCAGTTCAGAAAAGTTAAGTTAAAGATAAGTTTTTTAAGAAAATTCTTTAGTAGCAAGCTTCTGGAATTATGCCAGAAGTTTACCACAACCAATTTCTAAAACCTAACTTAACTTAACTTTTCTGAACTCTAGAAATTTTTTTTGAACTTAGAAAATTCGGTGATTCGAAAGGTGATTTGAAACTGCTATAATACCATATATATATATATAATAATAATATATAATTATATATATATATATAATATATATATATATATATATATAATATATATATATATATACTATATATATATATATATATATATAATCTATATATATATATATATAATATATATATATATTATAAATACTGTAATTACTTACCCTTTGATTTGTAAAATCTTTCGGAGCACAGCAATATAACTTAAATTTTAACACTAGTTAACTTATTAATAATATTAAAAGAAAATAAATACAAAATTTTTAAATATATATATTTTTAACACTTTTTATCTTCGTATTTCGACAATTTATTTCAATAACACCAATAAATTCTCAAGACAAACAACTTTGAGCGAAGAAAATCGCCTGGCAATTTATATAATAAACGAACACTTTTGGAGAGCGAATACACCCTTCTCTTTCAAACAATAGACGGAAACTGCCGGAGACCCGAAAAGAGATCTATAATTTACAATGATTTTAACAATGAATTTGAATTGTTAGATATAGTATTGAGAAATAAATACTTGCCTAATTGGTTTCACAAGTCATCTCAGCTGAATTATTGGCCCAGCACATTAAGAGCTTGGGGAATAATTTTCTCTTTTCCGGGTTTTGGGAGATTGAGTAGAAATATATACAATATTCATTACTTTTCGATCCGAAGGCAAAAAGTCCTAATTCCCAAAGGAGGCTTTGCACATTTACGAAAATATATGTATTTCTTTACCTGCTGACATCTTCATTAAGGAAAAAGTATATTACAAATCTCACACATACACATACACATACAAATATATACACATACATAATATATACGTATATATATAATATATATATATAATACGAATATTTTATATATATATAATATATATATATATATATATATATATATATATATATATATATTATATATATATATATGTTAATATGAAATATTAGAGAGTTAGAAATAAATTATTTTATTCAATAAAATCATTGGTAATTTAAATTACCAAGAAGAATATTACTCCTTTCATTTAATAATTAATGGCTTTAATTGTATTTCTTGAAGTTACATCAACTCATACATTATAAACTAGAAAGATTACAATCAGTTCATTCGATCACTTCTAAAGTACCAAAATATAACGCTAAAAATATATTTTACAACCCGCGGACCATTTATAGTTTTTACTGTTCATATATAGCACAGATACATTCTTTCTTTTTCATCTTTTATAGTAAGGTAGAAGAGGAGTAGTTTATTGTATTTATAGTTTAAAGTCTGCGAAAAGAAGTAGTTTACTATATTTATAGTTTAAAGTCTGCGAAGAGAAGTAGTTTACTATATTTAAAGTTTAAAATCTGCGAAGGGAAGTAGTTTTTTTATATTTATAGTTTTAAAAGTCTGCGAAGAGAAATAGTTTACAATATTTCTAGTTTAAAGTCTGCGAAGAGAAGTAGTTACTAAATATATTCTAGTTTAAATTCTGCGAGAGAATAGTTTATTATATAAATAGCTTAAAGTCTGCAGTAGATAGATTTTGCAGGCAAAATTGAGATATAGATATATAGCCAAAAATATTAAACTGCCGTGGAAGCTAACTAAAGGAAGGAGATAAGTTTCTCTGTTAATATATTAATATGAAGCAGAATTCAATATAATAAAATAATAATAATAATAAATAATAATAATAATAATAATAATAATAATAATAATAATAATAATAAAATAATAATAATAATAATAATAATAATAGTATATAATAATAATATAATAATAATAATATAATAAAATAATAATAACTAATAATAATAGTATATATAATAATATATATAATATATTTATAATAATAATAATAATAAATAATAATAATAATAATAATAATAATAAAATATAAAACCACAAACACACAACCTACAACACCTACACACACACACACACCATAATATATATATAATATATATATATAATATAATATATATATATATATATATATATATATATATATATATATAATATATATATATACTAGGCAAGGTTTACTTTTCTGACAAGGGACTCAATTTTTTTGATCGAGTGAACTCGAGTCGCGTGAGTCCCCTTGTATCAGATGGAAAAAAAAATTATTAATTATTTTAATTTTTATTAATGAAATGCAATGACCACAAGGGTAATCTAAGGGGGGTGGAGCCCCCAGAACCCCCGACCCGTGAGTGCTGGTGAAAATAATTTTTCAAAATATAAAAACAGTTTTTTTTAATTTAATGAAACAAGAAAAGTAAATAAAGGACACTCTATACCAAACGCCATTTTAACTTTTATTATTATTATTATTATTATTATTATTATTATTATTATTATTATTATTATTATTATTATTATTATTATTATTATTATTGTTATTTAAGTAACAATATATGTAAAGAGGAGAAAATAAAACACAATGAAAGTTAAATAAAAAAAAATGGAAGTCATCATTAAATAGATGAAAACCTCAAAGTTTGATCTTTCACAATAAATTTATTCATTTCCCCCAAAATTTGATCATTTTATTTCAAAATATTTATTTCTCTCATCGAAGTTGACGTCAAAATTGTCATTTCTTTTTTTTTACCCTAAATTTGAACAATTTTACCCTAAAGTTTTTTCCATTCTTTTTATCCTTAAAATAGGAAAAGTCAGTGAAGAAAAAATAAGTTCCTTAAATTAGTGAGGATTTTAAGTTTATTTGTCATAAGCGGTTGTCATTTTTTTTTCCTTTTGTCTTTATATCATTTGTCCTTCTGTTCTTCTGTCATTTATTTTTGTGTCCTTTTCTGATCCACAGGATTTGGAAATTTATGGACTGGTCTTTATTAACGATGTAAATCAAATATAAATCAATTCTCATTTTTGTTTCATATATATATATATATATATATATATATATATATATATATATATATATATATATATATATATATATATATTTTTTATATATATATATATATATATATATATATATATATATATATATATATATATATATATATATATATATATTTAAATTTTAAGAAATATACACCTTCTTTGTAAATATTTATGGAAATGTTTGCCCTTATTTTTGGTTACTTAATAAAATTTATTACACATTTAAACACTTTTTATTACACATTAAATTTAAACTTTGATAGCACAATTATTAAAGTTTCGAAGTATACATTTTTATCTCTCGAACTTCAGAGTATATATAGATATATATGGCTACAAGCTTTCGCCTCTATGTGGGGAGGCTTCTTCAGGTAGATGGTCTAGCGAGAACGAAAGTCAAAGATCGAAAATTTAGACTGGCTATAAATTTTGAAGTTGGTTGGTTTTTTCTATTATTTTTTTTGTAGAAGTATGTATCCTTCATAACATTAAGCTGTATCGAGTCTATCTTAGTTTCACCTGGTTGTTTGTTGTAGTTTTCCCAATTTTTAATACAAAATGATTCAATTTGTTTTCTAAGATCGGTGTCAGAAGTATCGAAAATTTTGTTTATATTATTTACAGCAATGGAATGATTGTGGTTTGTTCTATGGAGAGTGAGAGCCGAATTTGTATTATCAACCCTGAGGTCATATTTGTGTTGGTATGACCTTCTGGAAAAATCATTTGTTTCTTCAAAGTAAGTCAGATTACAGTCTCTACAGGGTATGGAATATACGCATTCTATGTGATCGCTGTTTTTAACTTTTAGAACCTTTTTTTAAAGGAAACGTATTTGATTGAGTGAAATAAATATTCTTTGGTAGGAGGTGTTTTAATGGGCCTGTGGGGGGTATGGGGACAGGTAAATAGTGTCTGGGGGGTTTTGGAGGGTTATTATTTATAGAGTAAAATTTTCGTTTGGCTTTTCTTAAAGCTGTAATTATGGTGTGACGGGGATAGAGTAATTTTGTGAAGGTAGAGAAAAGGAAGTTGAATTCTGTTTTCAAAAAGGGGGGAGCATATACGTAGGGCACGGAGAAACAGGGATGAGAGTGTAGCTATTTTTGTGTAAGTTGGGTGTGATGAATACTAGTGGGTTTAGCTATCCAAAACCCCCCAGACACTATTTACCTGTCCCCATACCCCCCACAGGCCCATTAAAACACCTCCTACCAAAGAATATTTATTTCACTCAATCAAATACGTTTCCTTTAAAAAAAGTTCTTCTCCCCCCAAAAATTAAAAACAGCGATCACATAGAATGCGTATATTCCATACCCTGTAGAGACTGTAATCTGACTTACTTTGGAGAAACAAATGATTTTTCAAGGTCATACCAACACAAATATGACCTCAGGATTGATAATACAAATTCGGCTCTCACTCTCCATAGAACAAACCACAATCATTCCATTGCTGTAAATAATATAAACAAAATTTTTGATACTTCTGACACCGATCTTGAAAACAAATGAAAACATTTGTGTAAGAAGTGGGAAAATACAACAATAGCTAGGTGACTAAATTGACTCAGTGCAAACTTAATCTTCTCAGAAGATACATCACTTTCAAAAAATAGAAAAAAACCAACCAACTTCAAAATTTATAGCCAGTCTAAATTTTCGATCTTTGACTTTCGTTCTCGCTAGACCATCTACCTGAAGAAGCCTCCCCACATAGAGGCGAAAGCTTGTAGCCATATATATCTATATATACTCTGAAGTTCGAGAGATAAAAATGTATACTTCGAAACTTTAAAAATTATATATATGGTTAAATTTATTAATGTAATAACTAATAGTATTAATATTAATAATAAATTTATATTCATGCTTTAAAATAAGCACAAACATTTACATATATATATATATATATATATATATATATATATATATATATATATATATATATATATATATATATATATATATATATATATATATATATATATATATATATATATATATATATATATATATATATATATATATATCCATATAGGCTCTTGTTGATTATCAGCTTCCAGTTAAGCTTAAGCCGATTTTATTTTAAAACCTACTAAATCGAACACAATGAACAGCTTTCTTAGTGTTAAAGTTGAGCACTCTAATTGGTTAGTTAATTATTAATTGACCATGTAGGAGGTTAAATCAGTTAACATATCAGGGTTGATTAAATGAAGTGAAATAAATTCAATAACTAAAGTTTGGTGAGGGTTAAAGGTTACTATTAATATAGTTTGGTTAAGTAAGATTTATATAATATCTAAAAAATAATTAGGATTTGTTTTATATTCATAGGGTGTGAGCTCATAATAAGTTTTATTAGCGACAAAATTGTGAATTTTTTTTGTTTTACAGTTATATATGTTCTAAAACAATGGAAAGGGAAACATTATAATCTTAAATGGTTTCACAATAACATTTTAACAGAAACTGATGAAGGAAAATTTTTTCAGGTTAAAAATGTTATTTATTAATAATAATAATAATAATAATATGTAATAATATAATAATATATATAATATGTGTATATCTTAATAATAATAATAATAATAATAATAATATATATGTAATTAATAATCTATTCAGTTTAAAAGCAAGTTTATTCAACTATTTTTAAGTGAGAGTAAGTTGAGGTTAAAGGCTCAAGGCATATATATTTCCGATAGGGGCTCGAGGCCGATGGGGGACAGAGGGGGACAGTCCCAGTCGATCCACCTAGAGCCGAGAGACCCCGACTTTCTGATATCTATGCGGTCTACTCTAGGGTATTCGTTAGTTTTAAATTATAAAACGACTGTACATAAAACATGTAAGTATATATATATATATATATATATATATATATATATATATATATATATATAGCATATATATAATATATATATATATATATCTTTATATATACTCTTTAATAATAATATATATATATATATATATATATATATATATATATATATACGTAATTATCCAAAAATATTTCAGTTAAAAATATTTAATGTAAAAGTTTTTCTTAATCAAATAATTATTATTAAAAATTTTTCGAACTTTTGAATCATGTCCGCTATTGTTAGTATCATATACTGCAATATGTGCAAAAAAACACGGTCATAAAACAAAACAGGTCCTATATATTTTTTGAATCATGTCCGTCACCTCAAATTTATTGTTAGTGTCATATACTAGCAATATATTAAAAAAATCAAAACTGACGGAGTATATGCTGGAACGATTTATGCATGTTTAGCAAAAATTTTAGTACGTTTATGTTCAGAAATTGCAGCGTTTTTAATTTTTTATAATTTTTTTAATATCAGAGTAAAATAAATAATGAATATAAAAGTAAATTACATTATATATATGCATTAATAAAGTAAAGGTTATGTTTTTAATATTTATAGAGGTATGAAGCTGCTTTAGTATTAAAGTTTCAATTTGATTTTAAGCATTTTCACTTCAATTTTATGAAATGTGTTCGAATTCCTACAATCGATATGTATATGAAGGTGGAGCCAGATAATCGACATGATCCTATATATATATATATATATATATATATATATATATATATATATATATATATATATATATATATATATATATATATATATATATATATATATATATATATAACTAATATATATATATATATATATATATATATATATATATATTTATATTTATATTTTATATATATTTACTTATATTTATATTTATATTTATATTTATATTTATATTTATATTTATATTTATATTTATATTTATATATATATATATATATATATATATATATATATATATATATATATATATATATATATATATATATATATATATATATATATATATATTTATTTTTATATATAATATATATATAATCTTTACATGGTCAGAATTACTTTTATTTCCGAATGATTGGAAATGTTTCTTTTTGACCCTTTAATTCCATTTTTGAAAAAAATAATTTAAATAACAAGTTGAAGAACCTCATTCCCGGAAGTTCAGATTTTAAAATCTCATTCCTTTCGGATCAGCGCTGTCACTAATATATATGTATTTAATATATATATATATATATATATATATATATATATATATATATATATATATATATATATATATATATATATATATATATATATATATATATAAAAAAATTTATATATATATATATATATATAATATATAATAATATAATAATATATATATATATATATATATATATATATATAACAACATCGTTATCAAATATCGAACAATTGCAACTCATTTCCACCTTTCAACCATGGCTAAAGAAGAGTTAAAAAAAAATCAGTGGAGATTCCAAATGAAAGAATTAAAACGTTGTACTTGATTCCCTTACAAGATGGACCAGCAGTTTGCATATGTTGCAAAGAACCGAAGAATTGAAAGATTCAATTTGATTGTATGCCGTTATCAAACCCGAAATATATGCTTTTAACAATTTAGAGAATTGAGAAATTACAAAAAAGCTTAGCGAATCAACATCTACCTTTTATAATTAACCGTAAAACCGCTCTTGAGAAAACTATATTTGATAAACCTTGAAAAATCTGAACAATCATCTTTACTGCTTGGAAATTATGAGAAAGAAAAGCAAGTGATTACTCACATGACGTAAACATTGAAAGCCGAACTTAACAAAAGATTTAACAGACTTTAAAAAGAGTATATTTAAAAATTAGCGACATATCTTAATCTACGGTATAAGGGGTAAAATTTTCTCTTCTTCGCAAATAACTGATCAAGTTAAATATTCTCTAGCTTGGCTTTATGACGACATGAAATTTAAAAATAAACATTTAGAGGAAGCTGAAATAAAAGATAATATAAAGGGAGATTCTTCACCAACACCTTGTTCCAGTACGCGTACATCACTAACTGAGAGATTCTGAATATAATCCTTGCTTCCAGTTGAAGAGGAGAAAATTGTAAGCAGCACATCACTGGACTTATCACAAAGAAAAATATCTTGTTTCACAAGAAGATTCCCTAAAATGGTGGAAAAATAAAAGCAGAGAGTATCAAAATTCGGCAAAAGTTGCTTAGGTCATTTCAAGCACTAAATTTAACGAAACTTTTAATTCCTAGAAATAAAGTTCTAATGAAAAGTCTATAGTATTCTCCGCTTGGTTTATTATGCCCAAACTTCAACCCATATAATAATATAGTATCATAGGTAGTAAATATATTAGGATATATATAGAGATATTAATAGTTATATATACTATAATATATATATATATAGTAACGGTAACTATATATAATATCATATATACCTATATATATATATAATACTATATAAATAATATTAATATATTATAATAACTACTTACATAATAACTTAACTATTAATATGTATTTATTAGGCCTTTAAGTTTAAATACCAGGTGAGGCAAAAAAAAATGTTATTTGTTAAACTTCACAATGCTTGCAGTAATGCTATCTGAAGAAATGTATCGTTCAACTATGTGAGAGAGGTAGTTTTTTTACGATATCTTTTCTCTCAATATTTCCACCAATATTAACGTAAAGGAAAAGACTATGGTACTATCCGCCTTCGATAAGGAAGGATTTTAATATAGCAGGGTAGTGTCTATAGTATGATTTTTACATATATTACAAACTATTACAGACTTACTCCGGCGCGCGCAGTAGAGCGAATAACGGGCTATGTTACAAAGATGGGAACATCGCCAACCAGACGCATGCAGGCGCTCATAGCGCTCTGCCATCTTGTGGCAGCGGAGCGCTTCGCGAACGCAGCGGGTACCCATGCCTATGCCTGTATACACGCCAGCCTCCTTTGCATTTAACTCTATGGTTATTGATTTTGTTTCTGTATAAATTTTAGACTATGAGAAGTATATTTTAAATTGTTATTGCGGTTTAACTACAAGATAAAAAGGAAATTAAATTTGAAAATGAAAGAAATTCTCTTTATTTAAGACCAAATAATTATGAAAGTAAACAAAATCGACTTTCTTATGAAACTTCGCAAATTTTAATTTAATAATAAATAAAACTGCTCTTATTAACTGACTTTTCCCTAGGATCATAAAAAGTATTTCTTAGTTTTACTTTTACCAACTTTACAAAGCTAAAAAAAATTTTATTGCTCCTTAGTTTAATAAACGTCATATTAGCCAGGTTTTGATATATATAGTATATATATATATATAAGTATTTATAATACTGGTATTAATATATGATATATCATATGACTATGATATATATAATATATATATATTATACTATATAATTCAATATATTATATAATATATATATTATATATATATATTATTATATAATATACTATATAACTATATATATATAACATATATATATAATAATATATATAATATAATTTTCCATAGAATATCCTATATGATATATAGTTATTTATATATAATTATATATATAATATGTATATGTATATATAATATATATATTATATATAAAATCTATTTATATTATACTTACTAAATATGATACAACATGTATATACTATATATATATAGTATACGAATATATATATATATATATATATAATTATAATATATATATATATAATAATTTATATAATTAATATAAGTATATATATAGTATATCATATATATATATTGATATATATACCTCTCCATAAACGCCCTTTTGTTTACACAAACTTTGCAACCCTTACCAATGCAATCACCGATCTCCGCCTATTATACTGATTACGCTGGATTGAATCGAGACTGAAAATGTTTTATATTCTTTTTCACATGGATTCCCTTCATAATTTTTAAAATCAACTGCTAATTAAACACGACTCAATGTTAGTGGGTAAACAAAGAGGTGCGTACAAAATTATAGTCATCTTATGTTAATTTTTGCAACAAAAGTCTTAATTTTCCTTTGGAAACATTATTTCTCAGATTCCGAAATTGCCTTCAAGAATCTCTTTCGAAAAACTAGCGAACTATTCGGAGTTCAAAATTTTTATAAAAGATCGATAAATTCATCTCAGAGTTAACATTAACGTAGCCTCACTATGGGATATTTTGTTGTCTGTTGCTGTATAATATAGTCATAATATATATATGTATATATACTATATAGATATATCATATATATAGATTATCATAATTATTATAGTTATTATAGTATTGAGGGGTATATATATATCATAGGTATGATGACGCGTGTATATCAGGGGCTAAGTTGGTGGTGATTACGGGGAGTTTTAGATATAAATAGGACGTGCAATAGTTTAAGCTGAATGATGACTGATATATCAGCTAACATCATAAATACTTGCATAGTATAATTAGTAGATAGGTTAATTATAATATATATATTAATCACAATAGTAATATATTACTATATTAATATATATATATATATATGATATATATATAATATACTATATATATCTGATATATAATATAAGTGAGGATAATGGTTTATTTATTAATATAATATATTTGATTATTTTATTTGTCATTTCATAGTTGTGTAATTACTAGATATATAGACAATGTATGATTGTTAGAAATAATTGCAATATAATCTCAAATTTGGAAGGATTATAGACCTGTGTAAAGAAAGAACATAATAATGAGAAAGGTAAAGGAATATTACTGCCTTTCATCTGGGCGATTTGACCACCGCGCAGTGTTGCGGCGTGAGTGGTACAATATATGCGCAACGGTTGCTATATCGCAAACTGAGCCATTCCTCCACCCTAATAAAAGTCTGAGAAGTTTCACAAGACACGTTATAAAAGCACCGAGTTCCCTGTCAGGCGAACAATCCAGGGTGTCAGCCGCCTGGTCCTTAATTGATTACCTTAATATGGTTAGATGGTGGTTTGTAAATATTAGCGCATAATGTAATGTCGGCAAATAGTCTGAATAAGATGATTGAAAAGAAAGGAATGCATAGTAATGAGAAGGTAATACGAATTAACTGGCCTCTCCTGGGATTGACACACGCATGTTGCCCGTGAACAATATGCCGGTGCGTATACAACCGTGAAGCAAATCCTCCAACCCACATAAAGTACGTTGGATTCTGGAGACAGTTTAAAGCAACCGAGTCCCTCAAAAGGCGACTCACCGTGTGTCACAGCCTGTCCTATATGTTCTCTCGTTCTTAATATTTCAGATGTAATATTGCAAATAATAATTAGTGTTGGTATTAATAATAGTTAAGAAGAGAACAATATAATGGTAGAAGGTAAAGAATTAACTGTCCTCTCTGGGATTGAACCACCACCGCATGTTGCGCGTGAGGCCAATATGCCCGGTGCTAAACAACTGAGCCATCCTCCAACCCAAAAGTTGGAATTATGGCGTCAGATTGTATACACCGGGCATATTAGTAGCGCACAGGGCGCGTAGGGTTTCCCACAGCGCGAGTGAGAGAGGCACTTAATTCTTTACCTTCTCATGATAATAATGTTCTTTCTTTAACATCTTATCAAAATTGCGAATTTATTATGCAATATTTAACCAATCTAAAATATTAAGAACGAGAGATAGAACAGGCTGGACACCTGGTGATGTCGCCTTGACTTGAACTCGTTTGCTTTATAACTGTTCTTGAATCCAACTTTTATGGGTTGCAGGGATATGCTCAAGTTGTAACTAAGGCACCGGGCATATTTGTCCCTCACGGCGCAACATGCGGTGTTCAAATCGCAGAGAAGGTGAGTCTAATTCTCTTACCTCTTCAATTGATATGTTCTTTGTCTTTAACCATATGTCATCTATAATTTATGTACTATATTAATATATTGTAAAGAGCAACATATTGTTGGCATATGGCAAAAGATATATATACAGTAGAAGAAACCTATAGTAATATGATATTTATGATATATATATATATATGTTGAGTGATAATATACTATAATATAGTATACTAAGTAATTACTCTAGTAGTGTAGTGAGTATAATATATAGTATTATTATAGGTCAGAGCTCTGGATTAGCCAGTGCCCATATGTATCTTTGAAAACACACGTATTAAATTGCTTACAAAAGTAAAAACGGAATTACATTTGCCTTGGATATGCTGGTCAAAAGTTCATGCTCTCTGCACGAATGTAAAACAAAAAAAAAAAAAAAAAAAAAAAAAAAAAAAAAAAAAAAAAAAAGAAAAATGTATAAAGTCTCAAGAAATATACAATAACGCTTGAACATGCGAAAAGGGATACATATCTTTTGGATCCTGGTAACAATTCTTCACCAGACAAAAAGAAGATGGAGTAAAAAAAATTAGAAGAAAAAAAAGAGATAAGATTTAATTCTGTTTAATAATTATGGAGGATGGTATGAACTTTAGTGGTTGCTTAGAAAGGCCTATTTAGAGACCTTTTTGATTGGATTACCATCGTTAGAAATAAATAGGCCTGTTGCCTCAGTTAAAATTACTTTCTTTATTCTGGTGATGTTTATTTTTTTTACTGAAGAGATATACCCTACCAAAGGGTAAGTAATAGCGAGGCCACCTCGCTGGTCCCAGAAGACGCTCGGGAGTCTCCATCCGGGCCTTCCGGGGGACTACGGGGTAGGACCTTAAAACCCTCCGGGGAGGGTTCTCCAGGAATCTCCACCCGCTCTTTTGGTATTTGGTGTTTCCGGGGGTTCCTGCCGCCCCAATGACTCCCCGTACGGGTATGGAAAAACGTCCCCACTATGTTCCCCGTCGGCTCGACCCCTAGTGTGCCGTATAAAGCAAGATTTAATAAAGAAAGTCTATTTATTTTTAACGAAAAACCAATAAAAGCGTTACTGCTAAATAGGGTTCCTTCCTAATCAGTAATGTTAACTATAATAATTCTGAAATCTAATATTTTTTTTTTTATTTTCTGTTCTTTCTATTCATCCTATTCATCCTATGTGTCAAATTTTATAGTCGAGGATTCCAAGAAAATGTATTCCTTTTCGCAGGTGTTACTATAGTAGTTGAAATGATATAATTTCTTTTTTTTTTTTTTTTTTTTTTTTTTTTTTTTTTTTTTTTTTTTTTTTTTTTTTTTTTTTTTTTTTTTTTTTTTTTTTTTTTTTTATTTTTCTGCTTTTTTTTTTTTTTTTTTTTTTTTTTTTTTTACAATTGCCAGTAATCTGGGCACATTTACATACACGTGCTTACCAATTTGTTATTTAAACTTACCAGCAATCATGAATGTAGTTTGTTGTGTTAAAGAGTACATAATGAATACGCGCTAAGTTAGGTGTACCAGAACGCTGGCACACTATATATATATATATATATAATTTATACTAATATTATATAATATATATATATATAATGTAGGAGATATATATATATAACAGGACTATCAGTTTTTATATACTATACTTATTATATGATGTATATAAACTCTAAGTATAAATATTAATAATTATATGTATGCATAGGGTGCATGTATATCATACTATATAAGGCTAAGTATATAATCTAACTAATTATATAATATATAAAATATAATCTACTTATAGTATACACAGTTATGTATATATTCATACCTGAAGTATGTACTCGCTCCAGTATGCTTAAGTATACGAATCTATATATGCACGGCTATATATCTATGATATAATATATATATATAATATAATATATATATATATATTATATACAATATATATATGATTTAAAGAAAGACATATAATGAGAAGGTAAAGAATTAAAACTTGCCTTTCTCTGGGGAATTGAGGACCCACCCGGCATGTTAGTATATTGTATACTCCTAGTGTATTATATATATAGGTTAATCTATAGTTATATATATATATAGTACTAATATATTATATATATTAGATATAATATATATATATATATATTATATATATATGGTATATATATATATTATATATATATATATTATATATAGGATATATATATAATATATATATATATAATAATATATAATATATATATATATATATATCTATATATAAATATATATTATCATATATAGTATATATATATACTATGATAATAGTATATATAATATATAGTATATAGTTACTATAAGAGTATATATATATATATAATTATATAATCATATATATATAATAGTACAATTTAATAATATAATATTCATATATATCGATATAATACCAACTAGAACAAAATATAAGTATATTATATATATAATTCATATATATAAAGTATAATTATTTATGCATAAGAATTCCTTATTTGCAATACTAATTATAATACTACAACAGAAGGAAATCGAACGCACCATAAAGAATGATAAAGTAGTAGAACTTCAATACAAGCCAATGAAGACTTATTCAGTTTTGTTGGATCTGGTTGTTCACGTTTTCGTAGGGCAATGAAATTGGAATTTTGCCTCTTTTGTCTTATATACATTAGCTGTAATAATTATTTTAAAGGCGTTAAATGGAAACTTGATAATACTATTATTTTTTATACTAATATATTTCTTGCTGATCATTTTCTTTCTCGGAACTAATGTTGAGTCAAAATAAACTCAGTACTTTTTCGGTATATTATATATATTATATATTAATATATATATATATATACTATATATATATATATATAATAAGTATATATATTATATATTTATATATAATAATATAATTATATATATATATTATATATATATATATATATATATATATTATAGTATATATATATATATTATATTATCATATATATATATATATAATATTTTTATATTTATATATATAGTATAGTATACATTAGAATCACTCTATGATCAAAATGAAAGGTTGAACGCCGCATTGAGGGTGTAGTTTTTTAACATGGTTTGAAAAGTTAAAAATGCAGTAATACATTGACAGAAATTGCTTTCGGCTGTTGATGCTCAGAGTTCCTTATCGTCCGTTTTCTTTTAAATTTTATTAAAAATCTGTATGAACTTTTATTTTCGAATTGTTGTTTAGTTTATTATTATTTTCCTTAGGTACGAATTCTTCGTTCAAAAAAAAATAAACATGAAATTACTGTTTTATTGTTATTTAACTTAACCATGATAAGTACGGTTTCAAATATACAGTTAAAAAGTGGCAAAATTATCAGAAAAAGAGCCAGGAGAATTATCTCGAAAAAGTATGACACTTACAGGAAAACCAAATCATACTCTTGGAATCAGCGTAATAAAGCTTATTCCGAAAAAAAAACAGAGAAAAGAAAAAAAAACATCGAAAGTAATTACACTTACAAAAATAAATTACATATTTGGAATCAAGGTAATACAAGCTTATTATATGCAAGTTCCGTTTTATGATTTAAAAAAACCTAACGAATACCTCAATGGGTCAGACCGCATGATAAACCAAGAGTCGGGGTCTCTCCGGCCTCTAGGTGACGAAACGGGGGGGACTTCGTCCCTCCTCTTTCTCCTCCATCGGCTCGAGCCCTGCTATATATGGGAAATACTATTTCCTTGACTTCAATTTTTAGGGGGCTCGGAGCCGATGGGGGACAGGAGGGGGACGAAGTCCCCTTTACAGTATAATAGCTTATACGCGATTCCAAATATGTTAATTTTTTTTCCTGTAAGTGTCGTACTTTTCGTTTTTTTTTTTTTTTTTTTTTTTTTTTTTCTTTTTTTTTTTTTTTTAATCATTCCGGTAGATAAGCTTTAATACGCTGATGTCCCCAAATATGTAATTGTTCGGGTTTTCCCTGTAAGTGTCATACTTTTCGAGATAATTCTCCTGGAACTTTTCTGGAATTATGCTCTTAAAAAAATAAATATTATTAACTGGATAAAGTATATTAATAAAGTACCAAAATCGTACAAATTTTATATGTCTCTCCTATGGCACAATCCTTCTCCTCTCCTCTCTCTCTCTCTCTCGCTCCGAGTCCCCCGGAAATTCTTATTCTCTCTCGTCGGGTCTATTATGGTGTTTTGCTTGGTGTGTGATGCTGGTTCATCGAGCTGCCTCGTAGGTCCTCTCTCTCTCTAGTCCTAGGCGTGGATGCGATGATGAATGAAATATATATGATAGACTGATATAGTAGTATAGTATGAGTCTAATAATATAGCACTCTAGAGGGCGTAGAGTATATATATAATATATCTATATATATATTATTATATAATATATTATATACCGGTATATTAATATTATATGATATAACATTAACTGATTATATATATATTAGTATATATATATATATATATATTATATATATTATATAGTGTAATATATAGTATAATATATACCTGATATATCGTATATAAGAAGTCGAGTAATGTCCAAAATAGAACGAAATAGCATATATCGGATATCATATATAGCTTATATATATATATATTATATATATTATATATATAATATAATATATATATATTATATATATATGATATATACTATATAATTAACTATTATTATAAAAGGAAAAGATAAATTTCAAACTTTACATCTATATAAGGTTAACTAAGAATCAGTAGAGATATTATATAAATTTTTTTTTATACACACCTAGACATGAAAAATTTAAACAAAAATGTAAATAGATTTTTGGGAAAATTTTCATGACTCTCAGAGAAACGCGGGTCATCCAGCTCACATTATACATATATATATAGTTGATATATACTAATATATATAATAGTATATATATTTATAATAAGTATATATGATATATATATATATAGTATTATAGGGTATCATATATATATATTATATTATATATATATATATATTATATATATATATATGATATAGTATAATATGATAAATGATGAAAGTAAGTATAAATATATATATATATTATATATATATTAGTAATCACTATATTATATATATATATATATATATGATACTTATATATATCTTATATATATTGATTAATATATAATATATATAATATATATATATATATATATATATATATTATATAATAAATATTTATATTATATATATATATTATATATATACTATACGGTATATATTTATAAATAATAAATTTAATTTAGTATATTATTATACTAATTAGTATTATATAATATATATATATATATATATCCTATATATTATATATTATACTATATATATTATATTTATATATATCATATTTATAATATATATATGATGTATCATATATATCATATATTAATATATTGATATTATGTATATATATTATATATATATAATATATATATATATATATATATTATATAGGATCATAATGTCCTGTTACCGCATCCACTTCCTCTACTAGTAAGTACAATATCGATTGCATCGGAATCCGAACTTGTTTGTTTGTTTTCATTTAAGAATGCATTTTTTGTTTGTTTTCGTTCCTTTTATTACGTTGAAATAAACGGTATTCATATTTATAATATTATGCAAATTTTCTAGAATTAATATAAATTTTCTGGAAATGTTTAAATTTGAATAGGTTCAAAACCTATTTTTGATTTGTTGAGAAATAAATCTACAGTTATTTCTGCCAGTGGTAGGAAAATAATAAAATTAAAGTCGATTATCAAAGTAAATTAATATAAGTAATATTATATATATGATATATATATAATATAAGTATATATAATATATATCATATATAATAATATATATGATATATATATATTTATTATTATATATATGAATATATATATATAGTATATATATATATATATATATATATATATGATATATATATATATATAATATATAATAGTATTATTTTTATTAATATAATATTTATTTAATTATATATATAATTATTATAATATATAGTAATATATATATATATGTATTATCTATTATACTATATATATATATATATAATAATATATATTAATATAATGAGGTGATATTAGTATATATATATATGTATATATAAATATATAATATATATATATTATATATATATATATATATATATATAGTATATATAATGTATAATAATATATATGATATATATTATTATATATTATTATATATTATATATATAGTGAGTAATATCGCAAAATCTGAATGTATAAGTAATATTATATAGTATGAGTATATATATATAAAGCGCATAATTAACCTAGAGCCGTGATCATTAGAAATATCGCATCGAAAAAGTATGACCCTTGCAGAAAAACCAAATACCATATTTGGAATCAGCGTAAAAGCTTATCTATCATATTGGTAAAAATCGAAAGTAATAACACACTACAGAAAAAAACAGAATTAATATGTTGGAATCAGACGTATGAAAAGCTTATATAGTGTTGAAAGATCCGTTTTATTAATTTAAAAAAACTATAACGAACACCCTGGTACGACCGCATAGATATCAAGGAGTCGGCGGGGTCTCTCGGCCTCTATGGTGGACGACGGGGGGGACTTCGTCCCCCCCTCTGTCCCCATCGGCTCGAAGCCCACCTAATGGAAAATAATATGTTTCCCTTTGAACCTTCAACAGATTTATTAGGGGGCTCCATAGGTGTTCGTTAGCCAGGTTCTATTTAAGTCCATCAAACGAACTGTTAACATATAATAGCTTATCGCGCTGAAACTTTCCAAATATGTAATGTGTTTTTCTGTAAAGTTCCTGTGACCTTTTCGAACAGATTTTTCTTTCACATTCTGGTAATAAGCTTTTACGCTGAATCCAATATGTAATTGGTTTTCTGTTAAGGTGTCCATACTTTTTGGAGATAGTTCTACTGACACGTTTCAGTAAACATTAGCCATATGATATATAATAATATATAATATACTAACACTTTTGACTTATATAGTATACTATTATATAGTTATATAATATAATATATATAATATATATACTAAAGTGAGTTATATATAGTATTATATATCTAATAACTATTATAGTATGATTAGATAGCTCACAACAAAAATAATTTCAGCGACTTTTGTCGCTAAAAACTATTGTAGATAATTGGATGCTTTCCCACCTCTGTCAAAAACAATTACAAAAAAGCATAACTCCTAATTATATCTTTTTAAAAATATTATTTAAATCTCAACTAACCAAACTTAAGTAATAGTATTGCTAACCTCACCTAAACTTGTTTAGTATTAATCATTATTTACTTTCCTTTTATTACAATTACCAATTATTCTTCAGTATATTTCACTGTATCTTTATTACTATAACAAATACTGGTATCTCTCAATGGAGTCAATGAGCTGCTGCTGTTCATCTGTGTTCGATTTTGAGGTTTTAAAATTACAAATTGGCTTTAAGCTTACTCGGATCTGGATAATTCAACCAAGAGCCTATATGGATATATAGTATAATAATTATAATAATATCTATAGTATAATATGATAGTTATTATAATACTGTTATAGTATGTGATATATATAATGTGATATATATATAGTTACTATATACTAGTATATATATACAGTAATATATATATATATATATTATATATATATATAGGACAGCATAGTTACTGTAACGCCCACACGTGGATACGGCGAGCTGGGATGCAAAGAAGAAATAGATCATTTTCTCAGCAGGTAGCCAATGGTATGAGTACATAAAGGTAAGATGTCTTAACCGGGGCGAAATATGCAATTTTTGTTTTTTTTTTTTTTTCGACTCAATAACACCAGAGACCAGCTGTTGTTAAGGGGCGGATAATTAAGTTAAGTTTAAGTTAGGTTAGCCCGTTTAGGTTAGTGTTAGGTTTAAGGTTAGTTAGTGTTCTAGGCAAAAAAATATGTTTTCATTTCGCCCCTAAACCTAAAAACATCATTTTGTAATGCTTCGATAGAGGCTACCTGTCTGAAATTTTTTTTGGATCCGAGCTCTCGGTTCGCGTGTGGGCGTTAAGTAACTTTTTTACATATTGATTATATATATATAGTATACTCATATATATATATTATATAGTATATATAAATATATAGTAATATATATATATAGTATATATAATAATATAATTATATCAATTATAGTATTATATATATATAATATAATAGTTATATATGACTAATATATATAGTATATATATATAATATATTACTATATATACTTATATATATATATATATACGGTATGATAGTGATGCCAAAAAAAAAAAGTTTTGTTGCGATAAAAACTTTTTTTTTTAAATTTCGTTCTATAATTTTTTATTATTATTATTTTTATTATTTTTTTCTCAAATTATTTTCATTGGCTTTATCAGGCGGATTTAAAAGGGCCTGAGGTCAGGGATCTGTGTGTTCTGGTGTATTGATTCTTTATGATTCCGTGCATGCAGAAAAAAAAAGTATGTAAATCCTAAATTTATTTATTTTTCAAAAATTGTAAATGGTCAAACGAAGTTTTTTTTTTTTGATTTTTATATTCTACCGACTTTAAATTTTATTGCAATTTTTTGAATAGGTTGAGTTGAATTCTTGTCATGATATTTGGTTTCATAAAATTCCGAACAATAAATAAGTTATAATTCCGTCAGCCGGTCACCTGCTCCCCATCCAAAGGGAGAAAAAAATGGGTGGCATCACTGTATAAATATATAATATATATAGTAGTATGATATATACTATATATACTCATTATATTATAGTATATATAAATATATATAAGTATATAGTATATAATATAGTATATAATATATATACTATTATGAAATATATATTTAGATATATTATATATATAATATATTATATACTATATAGTATATATAATAGTATATAAATTAAGAAAAGGGTAAAAACAGTTCATTACTTCACCTTGTCTACAGAGGAGTATTAAATAAAAAGAATGACTGGTTATCTTTTTATTAAACAGTAATAATAATCATTTGACATAGGGAAAAATACAGAACGAAAAGTTTAACTCTTAGTCATGTGCCACTATTAATCACTGTCCTTTTATAGAACTCGATAATAATTTAAATCTTATCATATATTCACAATTAATATAATATCTGAACCCGCCTTATATCTGGAGCCTAAACCATTTTCCCAACGTGTTGATTGCTTCATATATCTAAGACACTCTGAACAAGCTTTCAACCCTCTTAGGGTTCAGCTTGGCATTACAAACAATCATACTGGACTCCTATTGGTCCTTACAAAATTTAAAAACGCGTAGGACACTTGCTTTACACTTACAAAATTTATTAACCACATAACAAATAAATTTTCCATTTTAGTTTTCCGTGAGGTGTACAATGAAAACCTATTAAGGTGCTATTGTACTTATAAGTAAGTTTGAGCTTAGTCCAATTATATATATATATATTTATAGATTATAAGTATATATATATATATAATATATATATATATATAGATATATCAATATATATATAATATATATATATAATATATATAATATATATATATACTATATATCATATATATATAGGTAGTATTATTATATACTGATGTATATATATATAGTATATATATTATAGGATACTATATAGTATATAGTATGTAGTATTTACTATATAGAATGATTACACTTAGGGGTAGGCCAGTTTATATGATATATATATATAAGTGATATATATATGATATATATACTATATATAATATATATATATATAGTACCTATATATTTAGTATTATATATTATATTTATATAATAATATAGTATATGAATTATTATAATATATATGTATAATCATAGTATATTATATAGTATGCGAAAATATTAAGAAAACCATTCGATACATGTAGCTATATAAGTTTTTTAGGAAAATTTTAAATTCTACTCCCACGCTCACCTTTCTGAAAATAAACACTTTTAATTTCATCGTGTTATATGAACATTGACTCAACAGCTCTGATATAGGCCTAGTCCCAAAGAATTTTTAAAAATACAAGCTGGTGTTCCTGTACATAAAGTTTATAACTTAATTACTATTTTTTGCAATATAAAATAAAACACTTATTTCTAGTATGCATATTATGTCGATTATTTTAATTATAATAAGAAGGTATATGGCTCGCAAAGATTCAATGTGAATACAAAACAATTTGCCATGTACGCCCCACAACTTAAGGATGGCGACGCGAGTAGATAGATAGAATAAGATTAGATTAGATAGATAGATAGATTATAGATAGATAGAGCGTTCATAGGGAAAACTTGAATAGATTTTGAACGGAGTACATAGATGAGAAGATGGCCGGGAGACCCCAGAGGTGGAAAGAATATAATGACAAGAACTGGAAGTTAAGAAAAGGTGGATAATATTGGATTCATCTCCAGGATGATCAAGTAGGGAGTTGCACCATCTGCCCAAGGTTATTGTGAATGGGGAAATGGAGGGTGGCAAGTTACCAAACTTAATCACGGTGGTGAACATGAATAAAAACGATGTTTTTCATGCACAAGAAGTACCACAATGCCAGGCGTAAGATGTTATTCAGCCGTAAAAAGCTTATTTTAACTAATAACTAATGCCAAGCAAAGAAAACCAGATCAAATGAGGTACAACGCAAAAGCTTATTGCGCGATTTGGAAGCCTAATTCTCAAATTTAAATTTAATTTAATTTCGTATTTGCATATTTAACCGAAATTTCATTTTAAGTTATTTTCCTGACTAACTTCTTCATTCAGATTTCCTAAATTAATAATATACCATATGAAATTTTTATTAGTTCCCTCCACCTTATATTTTAAAAGAGAAATGTAAACTTTGTCATTCCTGTTTCAATTGCACCTCATTTATAAATTATAATTTGCAAAAAACTTCGACAATTAACGTGTCGATTTAACTAGTTAATGCCCATCACTGTCTAAAGTATACAGCAGGGTTGGTGATTTTTTTGGTTTTTTTTTTTTTTTTTAAAAATCAGCTTTTTTTAAATTCGATATAGTATTATTTTTGAAGTGATTTATTCAATCTATATTCCTTATTTTAAGATTTTTATTTACATAGTCTACGACACAATGAAACAGCAACAGTAGTAACAAGGCCATTCCGGAGCCCGGCTTTTGTATTCTAGGGTGCAATTATATACCTTGATTTGGCACCCTTCGGAGAAGGGGTGCTGGTTTTGCGTAGCAACCGTCGTACGTGGCTCCTCCCTTTCCCCCTTTTGACCCCCCTTTAGGGGCGTAGCCTTTTTTGATGGTTTGACCTTGATATTTTGGCCTTGAATACGGTATAAGGCCTGAAATGACCATTCTTAGGTGAGTGAGGGATTGTAGGGTTTTTGAACTCAGTAAAGTACTGCCGCCTATTAGTAGGTAACTGTGCTAACATGAAGGTCAGTAGGTAACTGTCCTGTTATGACTGTCTAGACTTAAATTTCCATGCGCTCACTATCCTTATCTTCAACACACACCAACCCCACCGACGCGTCGCGCACACAGGTCGTATACAACTCAACAGCTACCTTACACACACAGATACGACACACATACAGTGACACATACACAATCACACCTACTGTTGTAGTAACTGTGCTAAATGAGTATGTAGTACTTGTCATGTAGGCCTGTCCTAATTTGATACGCCATGTAATGGGTCCTAACTGACTCATTGTAGTATATGCTGATATCCTATACCTGAGGTGAGTGTAGTACCTGCGTATGTATCCGATCCTAACTGAAGCATGTATGTATGTCTAAATTGAAAGTATGTATGTTCGTTTCTAACTTGAACGCAGGTATGTATCGTTCCTAACTTGAACGCCTGTATGTATTTATTCTAACTTGAACGCATGTATGTCTCGTTCCTATACCAGATTTATATTATAATAATATATATTTAATAATATTTATATTTATAAAGATGATATTTATTATATATATATAATATATATATATATATATATAGTATAGATAATTATTAGTTGTATATATATATACATATTATATTTATATATATATATTATTATATATTATATTATTGGCGTTCATTGGTAACGACACGTGCCCCTACAACTCCAACACACGAACACCACTTAGTCCCTACCGAACACATGTATACATAATAATATAATAATAATAATAATAATACTAATATATATTAAAATATAATAAATCAATCAATAATATATAATATTATAATATATAATAATTTATATAAAATATATAAATATATACTAATATATATATATATTAAATATAATATTTATATAATTATATATAGTATAATGGATGCGACACGTGCTCAAAGTAAGTT